>SNQJ01S0033866.1:22474-37689 GCA_010110895.2 Picea sitchensis
CAACTAAAAATAGCCCTGTCAAAGAATGATGAAGACCGTATGCAAGAAAGATTCCAGTACAGTAAATGGCGGAATCGAAGATCTGCTTCGACGTAGCAGGTGGTGCCTGCATTACTCAACCAGACAATCTCACTGGTAAAGTGGCTCTCCACATGTCCGACACCTAATCTTCAGTCCTGTACTCCTGGTCTTCGAAGGAGAATCTATTGACCTACCAACTTGAGATCCTGGATTGTTCAATTGACATGCCTAACTATTGCTTCTACACTTTGGAGGTCATTTTTCCAGTCGGTATTGTAGGATTCATGCCCTAACCCCCATTGGTCAACTCTTTCTCAACTATAAGGGCCTATTGGACTTCATCGTGCAAATTCTAAGGCATTAGGATCCTCACTTTCGCACGAATGTTGAAGTTAAGTCCCAACACCAACTTGTTGATCCTTAGCTTCTGGGTGTTTAGATTTGGAGCATACCTAAGAAGTTCCATGAATCGGGCCTCATACTTGGGCACCGTATGACCACCCTATTGTAAGGCGTTGAAATCATTGAGCTAGTGCTGAATGAATTCCTCCTACAAATACCTCTCAAGGAACTTCTCCTCGAACAATTTCCATGACAAATGTTCGATGACCATGTTTAGTTGAGGTAGGAGCTTCTTCCACCATAGAAGAGCACTTCCCTTCAGTTGAAAGACTACCATGCAGAATTTCATGTTGGAGATGTAATCGTGAGGTGAAAAGCACATCACCATGTTCTCCAACCATGCCTTGGCAGCTGAGCCATCCATGGCACTTATCAACTTGGGAAACTTAACCTTCTCGAGTTCTCCATAAATGCTACCATTTCCACATGGTGCATGCTATGAACCATCATTGGGTATAGGCACCCTGAACTCATCCCTATTTAGTCCATTAATCAAGGTCTTTGTCATCCTCTGGAAGGACCTTGTCAGACCAACCACACCCTCCACAAAAATCTGCTCCTGCCCCATGAATTTTTCTTCTCCTTGGTGGTTATATGCCTCCGGTGTGGATGCTACTAGAGGCATCACACCTCTTCCCCTAGCACTACATCATCCACCTCCATGACGTCCTCTAACCATGATTACTGCATGGGCCGGTTAAAATTTTAATTAGCACTAAGTTATTAATCAAGGGTTTAATATAGTGGAAGCCATGATGATCCACATTCATAGGGTTGAACCCACTCAGATACCATATTTAATGACCCCGCCGTTACGTTGACCGAATGAAGTACATGGTAATTTTTTTTTTTTATCTTGTTTGCATTAGGATATTAAACTCGTTATAACATAATAACAACATACATCATCGTAACTGAAACGACACATAAACATTGAATTAACATAACTAAAAGTGGCACATCAACACATATACATTGACTCAATCAACGCATCATCATAACTATCAATAACACAATCAACACATCACGTTCGACTGAAGCAATACACAATTGAATAATCACCCAAGTCATTGATCATTTAAAGAGATACCCGCCCAACCTATCCTGCATTGTTAGGATGTCCAGGACACATAAGCAAAGCTCAAGCCTATGATTCATCCGATTGATTTTGACCACTTGTAATATCAGGGATAACGACTATTCTAGGGAATAAGGAGGTGTCTAAATCCCTTAGTCAATCATAAAACATAACTCTAGTCTAGAATATCATCCATACATAAACATTATCAGATGGGGCAAGAGAAATTTAATTAACAAATCAATCATACATCAACGATAATCAATGGTGCAATTGTATTCTAATCACATAACCCATCATACATCACATTAATTCCAAGGTGCAAACAAAATCATCAATTATGTTCATTGCGCAAAGAATCTAATGACATAAATGCAATCATACGTCACATCAATTTAAGGCGCAAGAGTAATCATCGATTTTATTCATTGTGCAAGGAAATCTAATCACATAAATTCAATCATACATCACATTAAATTTAAGGTGCAAGAGTAATAATCAATTTTATTCATTGCACAAGGATATCTAATTACATAAATTTCTTTAAGAATAGGGTGTAGTTTACTACAATTAAACAATCATTTAACAAGTCAATTTTTGTAAGAACATCTCTAAGTCCCAATCTACCATGAATATGATCTTAGAAAAACCATGTATATGATTTAACGAAGAAGGATATGATAGAAATTCCAATTATAATGAATTCAAATTCCAACTCTACTTAATTAATTGTTAACGCCATAAATAAATAATTAAATGCAACACTCAATAAATCAATAAAGAAAAAAACAACATTCCACACAAGATTATATTAATTTCATTCCTCAACCCCATGGAAATTAATAAATTAATATAGCAAATTATATTAAGCAAGTTAGTCATACTATATTATAAGATACACATATAAATGTTCAAATAAACGCCAACAAAGTATAATCTATCCCACACTACCACAATATGTATAAGTAATTACTAAGGTTGTTCTAAGGATACTTTCACACCACTTATTTAATTGAGTGTGTAAACGTTCCATGCTAATCAACAACATATACTAAGAAAAAGAGAAAAACTAAAACCTCAGTACACCAATATAAGATTCCAATGCTAACTGTGCCTCCAACTAAGGAAAATCTCCCAAGGGAAAGGGCACACACATTCCTTGAACGAACATTCTCTGCCAATGCAAAAACCAGAGGAAATTCACCTAGGGGAGGGGCGCATGCATCGATTAAAAAAATAATTAACAACTTAACAGGCTCTATACTTGCGCGTGGTATTGATAATACATGATCAACGCTTGGTTGTAGAATCCATTCTTTACATATTCTCTATGGTGTTGTTCCATAAGAATCATTGCTTCATTTGTGTTGGGTAAATCTGTTGTGCGCCATGGTTGGGATGAACCTCTCCCTTATTCGTCACTCTAAGTTGAAGAGACTGATAATGGAGCTTCAATACTACAAAGATTGTAGAAGTCAGAGTTGGTTGAAGTGGAGCCTACACTTGCGACAGATGCAACAACAAGTAACCATGGTGTTTGTGTCCCATATCCATTATTTCGTTGAAGGCGTAAGAAAAATTAAGACGTGGTGAAAGAATACAATTTCTAGAGGCAGGCATTTTAATGGAACCTGGGATGAATGCAAAAACTAGGTGGATCATGGCTTAAATAAATGCAATTCTAACTATTGAGGTATAGTCCGAGAACACTAAAATTTCTGTATAATTTGAGCATACTTTGAAGATCAATTATGTATAGTCCGAGAACACCATTCTCTATAGTTATGAATCAAGAATGAATATATTTCCAGTGTTCAACATCACATTCACAATAGTAAAAATAAATAATTGAATCAACACCTACTTACTGAAACCACAAATTTCATTTACGTCTGTCGGTGAAATGGGAACTAGTGTATCAATATCATAATTTTAAAATAGCTATTGTAATCGACGAAGGTGGAATTGATGATGCTCCCAGCCAGCGCTAGGGTTACTCTTCTTCCCCCTTAGCCTCCGGAGTCGCAGGGAGGGCACACACACACAACCAGAAATCCTCTAGCTCCCACCTTGCCTCGCAAGGTATATCCACCACTCTCTTCCAATCTAGGTATCCCAACTTTGACATGTAAAACCAGTCAAAAATTCTATAGTATAACTTTACCCATAACCCCTGTGATCCATGTCTCAACAAAGACATTTGTTTTATAGAATTTTCCCACACTTGCACAATTAATTCTATTTTTAATTAAAATAATTTAGAATTATCTCCCCCTTACACTTGTTACCCTTTCCCCATTTTTCACAATTAAATCCACAATTTATTTAAATAAAATTTAATTTCCCTCACCCATCCTAAAAGAGCTCCTTAAATCACTCATAGTTCTCTCTTTATTCCATTTATTTCCAATTAATGACCGACGCCTTTTTAAAAATGAGTTGAGTTAAAATAAGAATCTTCTCCTAGTAAGATTAGTGTTAATTAGACTCTAGATTCATTTCTATGCGTACCCATTCCTTTAGCTTTATTCCATTCTTACCTTAAATTCCAATTTGGTAATTACTTGCACATATGTGGATTAAATCAATATTTAAATTTGTTTTGTTTACCTTGAATTATGAAATTGATTTACTTCATCCCCTCATATTTAATTTATAAATTTGGATATCTTAGTCTTCTTACTAACTTAGACTTAAGCTTAATTAAATTTTTAACTGCAAAGGCTTAGACTCTTATAGGGATTATGATTAATAAATTCATTCTTTAATTAATTAATTCAGCAGTGCTGAAGATTTTACAAGGTTTAATATTTGCTCAAAGTTTTCTAGGCCACCTAGATTCATTGACTCAAATTTTAATTCCGCGATGTGCCCTTCAAGATGAACTTTGTGGTCCAAGTGTTCCAGTCGTCTTTGATTCAATTTCTTAATTACACGACGTGCACTTCAAGACGCACTCTGTGATCCAAGGGTGCCACTTGCCTTTGATTGGTTTTGGTAGTTTTTCAACCCTTGGAGTCAGTGCTCCATTCATGCGACCTTGTGAGAGACTAAGGGCCTCTAAGGAATAAGGACCCTCCCTTATTGGACACGCTTTGAAATATTTGTGAGAGACTATCTCAGTTTGCCCTCATGTCATCGTGGATCTCTCGAACTAGGTAATAATTAACCTACAATTTGATCCATGAAAAAAGTACTAGTAGGCTGTGATAGGGATGTTGCTACACATCTCCCTCAATATCTAGTTTCCATGCATGTCCCCTTTACTCCTTATGTGAGTCAGATTAGCAAGCAATCGTGAGCTTGAATCCATCAATGAAAAATTGTCAATGATCCATAAACAAAATCATAATATAATCTATCATATGTCACATATGCATAAATGAAATACTCAAACCAATACAATCCACTCCATGACTCAATCCGGAGTCTATGGAGGTCCATTGATGCCATCGACATCCTCAGTCTGTCAAGTTTCCTGCACATTCAGGGGAAACCTGTCAATAGCATATGTCAATACATAGATATCCAAACAACATAAATCATAATCCATCAACATCATCATAAGAATCCATAAGCGAAACAGACAACCATAAACTAAAACTGGATCACTTGCATGCAAGTGTCCTCAAAGAATAAGTCAATAACATGTGCTCGCAAGAGAGGGATGTTACATACACCCACTCTTGTTTTAAATTTCGTCTTGAATTTTTAGAGTATATAGATGCAGTAAATAAACCATCTAACAATATCTATATTTCTAACTATCAAATAAATATGGAAATTATTGGCGCATATCATATGCATCCTCCCAGGTAGCTGAGTGTGGACTAAAATTGTCCAAATGGACCTCATCCTAATAGGTTGTTTGACATCGCAGTTGTTGAATGCGATGGTCCAAAATGAAGATTAGCTCCACCATGAGTGAAATACTCAAAGGAGCTTAGGTCAATCTCATGTGTAGGATCACTAACATAATGTCGCAAACAGATACAAGAAAAACATAGTGCAAACTCTTCAAAGATTGAGGCATGACTAGACGATAGGCCACGGGTCCTTTCCTTTTCACAACTTCAAAAGGCCCCACAAACCTAGGAGATATTTTAGAACCCCTTTCGAACTTAATTGAACTCTTTTGTGGTTTCACCCATAAGAAAACTCAGTTGCCAACTTCATAGTTTCGATCAATGGGATGCACATCAACATAACTATTTTGTCGATCTTACGCTTCTTTGATCCTTTGTATTGTCGTTTGCAATTGTTCTTCCATTTCTTGGATCATTTTTGGTCCCACCAGGACCCTATCCTCAGTTCAATCAAAACTCAATGGCGTCTGACATGGTCACCTGGAGAGAAAATCAAACGATGCCATCTTATGGTACCTTGATTGTCATTGTTGTACACAAACTCTACCAGTGGCAAGAACTCTTCCCAATGTTTATGTTGGTCCAACACATACATACGCAACATATTTTCCAAAATTTGGTTCATTCTTGATGTCATCCCTTCTGTCTCATGTTGACATGTTGTACTAAAGTTTAGTTATGTTCCTAAGACCTCTTCGGAACTAGTCCATAATCGTCCTGTAAAAACCAACCCTCTATCAGATAGATTCTTTTTGGCACGCCAGGCAGTCTCACAATCTCGTTGAACAAATTTTAGATATGTCTGGTGCCTGATACATTGTATGCACATGAATAAAATGTGCACTCTTGATCAGAGTCTCTGCTACCACAAAAATTGAGTCCTGCCTCCTTGTCGTCAACGACAATTCAACAAAGAAGTCCATCGAAATGACCTCCCATTTTGATTTGGAATAGTGTGTGGCTGTAGTAATCATGCTGGATGTCTATGTTCATCCTTCACTCACTGACATTCTAGACACCTCACCATGTATATAACTAAATCCTCATATATCCCTTCCAGAAGAATAAGGGATTAAGGTATGCCCTCATCTTTGTGACTTCTAGATGAGCCATGCATACTGCTCTGTGAGCTTCGTTTAAGATCCAATTTCTCAATTTTTCATTAGGTGGTACGTAAATCTAGTTATCATACCTCATCAATCCATCATTGTCCACTATATATCCTTCAAACTTGGTACCGTCATAATGTCTTGTCCAAAATTTCCTAAACCTATTTATACTAGTCATCGTCAAATTGTATAGTTAGAATTCTTTCTCGAATATTCATCTGATGAGGTATCACTGAAATTATGTGTGGTCTCCAACTCAATGTGTCTTCCAACTCTTTTCACTGTTTATTCAATGTACTTAATCTTAAATCATATTTTCTAAGTAATTATGACCAAAACTTTTTTCGCCCATTCAAGTCATTCTGTGTAAAAAGTGATGCATTCCACAATGATCGGTATTTTGTTTGAATTTCCATCCCAACAGACAATGTCTCCACACTCTCTAGGCATACATAATGGCCAATAACTCCAAATCATGCATTGTGTAGTCCCCCTCGCACTTTCTTAATTTCCTTAAGATATAGGTGATCACTCGATCGTCTTGCATGAATACTCTACCTAAGCCTTCCATGAATGCATCTATGCATGCCAAGAATCCATGTCCATGTTGGGGAACTTTAGTATCGATGATGTCGTAAACAACCCCTTGATCCTTTGGAATGTTTCCACGCACTTCTTGGGCCATATAAAATTCTTATTTTCGTCTGCAATTCTGTGATCGGATTTTCTATCTTTGAAAAACCTTCGACGAGTAATATCCTGCTAAAATCAAAATGTTCCATACTCCTGATACGTTTGTCGACATAGGCCATTCCCTAATAGTCTCTACCTTCATCGGGTCCATAGCGATGCCTTCGCCAGATATAGCATGCTCTAAGTAATGAATTCTCTAGAGAATTTCTACAGTTTCCCATGAACATTACAATACCTAGTGCAATGTTCATCATTGTTCCTATGTAATCTGAGAATATATCAATATTCCATCAATGAATACTTGAACAGACTTGTCCAAGTATTTGCAAAACACCCCATTCATCACGTTCATGAATACCTGGGGGTGTTTTTCAGTATAAATGTAAAACGGTAAAATCGTAGTGTCCGAACCTTGTCTTGAATGCAGTCTTAGGAATATCTTCATCTTTAATTCATAACTAGTGATAACCTAATCTCTAGTCGATATTTGAAAACACTATCGTGCCCTTCATTTGATCAAACAAATTTTTTAGTCTTAGCAATGGATACTGGTTCTTGATCGTTTCCTTGTTCAGTTGATGATAGTTAATACAGAGTCTCCACGCCCCATCCTTCTTTCTTATGAAAATAACAGGGGCACCCCAAGGTCACCCACTAGGACGTATAATTNTATAACTCAGGTTTTGAAATCCGATAATGCATTCTTGATATGGGTTCAGTTCCAAGTTTTAGGTCGATTGTAAACTCCAATTCTCTTTCGGGTGGCAAGCCTAGTAACTCTTCTTTGTCCCTCATCATCGGTCAAACTCAATTGTTTCGTATTATAGTTGAGTATCGCATCATGTGATTCCAACCAGTCCATACCAATCATGATGCCATAAGATCCTAATATCATGACATAAAGGTTGGCCTTTGTAACAAAATTTCCCAAGTTAATGCAACAGTCTTGTTGAGCACTCAACACACCCTAAAAATTCTATGTCAAATTTTACTTTTTGGGTACCACTTGATCTTTTGCACTGACTAATTCGACTTCAGTATGAAAAAATTTTCCTGTGCTTATCATTTTGTTTCTCTTTTAAGTCTCTCAAAGTTTGTTTGAACATGCGAAAAATCATAACTTAAAATATTAACTTTTAATTAAAGAATCAACAGCCAAAATGTTTCCCTTGACGTGCTAAAAGATTCGGCATCGGGAAGAATTAAAGATGAAATAAAATCACTCCAGAATCAAGGTCGTCGAGTGTCGATTTTTTCGACATCGGAAAATAAAAGTTTCTCTTTTGCAACAAGCATCACAAAAGAATATCACTAACAACTGATTCCCTTAGGCATCGATAAAAGGCGAAAGGAGTAAGTGTTGGACAAAGAAAGAAACGATATCCCCGATCGCCAACTTCTAAAACGTTTTCGGCATCGGGGGTTTTTGAGGACGATAACCCACAAAGAAACTACGTGATAGGTTTTTCTCCAAAGGTCAATCCCTGACACCCTTTCGGCATAGGCAGTCCTAATTTTATCTTAGAGCGCACGACTTAAACAAAGTCCCGAGTCTGACCAATAGCCACAAGCTAAGTTCCTAGTCTTCAGTGCCATGTATCCCTAGTTAGGGGCGCCACATCAAAGCTGTACGATGAAATTGATCGGCGTTAGAAATTTTTCGTAGAATGATATTAATGAAAATACAAAGTAACTCAGAGCACCACTAAGTATAAAATTAGGGCTAACTTACAAGAAATGTTTGGACAAAGAACACAATAGATACACATGCAAAGAGAAGAAATGATGCATTCTACCATGACAATTAGAATCCTTTGTCAAAGTTTCGAGACTTTATATTAGTTTTCCATCGAGCTCAGGTTACATACAGTAGTCACTATCTACACCTTTTGACGAACCAACCTAGTTACATTAAGAACATGAAATATTTTCACAAAAAGGGAAAAATATCAAAATTTTGTGTCATAAAATAGAGCTTGTCAATCATGCCTCTTCTGCATGCAGAATTTATCCCCGGCTACTTCGCACACCCTGAGGTGTTTTCATTTTCTTTTCTCTCGACAACCTTTTCACTTCACGCAACTGCACGATCGTATCGTGTGCTTCTTGAAGTGGCCTCTTGATCCAGGTTACGTTCCCTTCACGACCTTATGGTGCTGACACCTCAAGGGTCTTGCTGCCAACTGTCGTCTAGATTCTCTATTTTCCTGGTAGAGTTTAGCAATGGCGAGTTGTTCTTTCTCTAGCTTCTAAGTAGGCTCTTGATTGTTAGAACCCAAGGAATTTTTCCTCCTCATTCTTCTCCCTCTTCCCCAACTCGTTCTTTCGATAGGCTCTAGCTAGATAACACGCATAAGTAACTCCTCGGCAGCTAATCTTGTGCACGACTCAATCGGGTTTTGGTTTTCCACAACTTCTTTATTCTTCCTGGGCCTTCCTCTCCTCCATGGTGTCTGTTGTTCAGGAAGCATGGCTTCCAACCTGTGTCCTTACAGCGTAATTTCTTCTACTTCAGCCTCCGCATGAGGAAATACCATCGTTACCATGTGAAGGTAGGAATCTCCCTTTGAAACCTCATGAACATCTGTTGTAAATAAGAATGAGTCTCAGGCATTTTGGGGCTCAAGCCCGGTGCTTTGACTACCTCGCAGACCCCATATTGCAATTTGAGGAGTTCCCATGGTGTGACTACATATCTTCCTTATGCCAGGGTGACTTAACAAAGGCCCAAAGTGAATATTTTGATTAGACTGGGCTCACGAGATGAACTACCAACAATGCATAAGCTCGGTTGGTAAGTAGAACACATGCAAAAAAATATAGAATTTACAACAGCGGGAAGTGAGTCGAAACGTGCCAGGGAAAACTAAATCTGTAACTTCCCTGGCCATCCATGCTGGGCCATGCTATGCCAGAGAACTCTTTCATTCTCTCTGCGAAACATACTATAACATACCCAATATTGAATTGAGCTATGCCACATAAAATTTTCGAACTGCATGCAATTAAAATATATACACATAGAACTCTTGCGGAAACATGTATATAAAATGTAAAAAACCAAATACATATGTAAATGCATCGATTCACACTGAAATAACAATAAACATATACATGCAACATATACATGAAATACAGATAAAAATAAACACAGTTATAACCACACATATGAAAACCCATAAAAATAAGCACGTAAATAACAATGCAGCATATAAATTTATCACACAATTGGCACTTATCTTAGTAATAATGTCACCAAGTGTGTACAGACCTTCCACAAACCTCCCAACCTTAGACCACACTATTCATCACTCTCAACAGTGAGTCACCCCCGATATGAGACTAAACTCCACTTGGGTAAAGGGATTCCTAACCAGGCTAAAGGCTCATAGACAACATGAAAAGTTTTGTCTTAGGTGCCAACTCAAACTAACAACCTACAGTCTCTCATTTCCCACATGCCTGTCCCACCCAGGAAGTGTGCCCCTTCTCTTCTCAATAGTCCTTCGACTTCCCCACTTCCTTTCTGGGCTTCAACAATAGGCTGGATAGGAAATCTCAGAGCATTGTAGTTGCAGTTTAGCACCTTTAGGAAATCAATTCCCAACAATTCTCTCACCCAAAGAATTGATCATGGGCCTGACAACCTGCCTCTTCAGTATCCCATGGGCCTGACAACCCACTTCTTCAGTCCAGCTCCCAAGCTAACCAGATACACCAACACAAAATGGCTATGGATACAAGTTCAGATACAATCATGAAGATACGAAAGATGGCTCAATGGGTGTGTGCATGCTCATGGATGATTGACTGGAAGAATGAATGATGGAAGGAATGATGGGGAGAATCCTGGAAAAAGATGGGAAAATGAACTAAGTCCCAACAATATGTATGCATGTCCCCAACTTGACACTTGTCATGTTGGGAGCTACTTTGGCCTACTTGTTCCCAACTTTAGAACTTAGGATAAAATAATTATCCATACTTTATGATTTAAGAAATATTAATATAATATTCCTTTTTGGCTTAAGCTCCCTATATTAACCATTTTCTTTAACTTGTAGGCCCCTCCCTTTTCCTAACCAGTGAATTTTAGTCCCCCATCTCTTTTATCATGGTCTATCTATGTGCAACGATGTATTTTATATTAATTATGAGACATATGAAAAAATAGGCACACTGGCCTTTAACATCTAGGCTCTCTAGCCTAATCAAAACATAAGGATACTAGTTTATAATAACTGGCTCACTAGCCTATAAAACACAACATATACACAAAAGGCTACCTGGCCTCAAAATCGTGCGCACTTATGTTGTTGTGCGCCGTATCCTGGAATGTGCAAACTTTCTCATTTTACTGTGCAGTACATGCATGCACTATGCCATGAAATGTGCATACAAAAATGATATCAAACAACTCACCATCTTAAGTACATTTTCATTTACATTACAATTGGGTTTGACCTAGGGATATTACAATCCCCTCCCATTATTTATGCATTGTCCTCGGTGCATCATGTACCCATATACAACAAAATTTCAAAAATCCTCAAAAAGATGCGGGTATTCAGCCCACATTGCATCCTCATGCTCCCAAGTAGCGTCCTTGGGACCGTACCAGTTCCATTGGAATTTTCCAAGCCCTATGGCTCGATTCTGGAGCTGTTTGATTTTCCAATCCACAATGCATACTGGATGCACTTGAAAATCACCTTCTTTCTCCACCTGAATCACATTCCAATCAATAACATGATTAGCATCAGGTATATATTTCTTGAGTAATGATACATGGAATACATTATGAACAAACATAGATGTAGGAAATGCAATCATATAAGCTACTGGACCAATCCTCTCTAGGATTTCAAATGGACCACAATAGCGAGCTACCAACTTTGAACAATTTCCCAATTTCAGGGAACTTCTGTTGGCTTTCACTTTCAAGAATACATGATCACCCACTTTAAATTCCCTTTGAGGTTTTCCCTTATCAGCATAAATTTTCTGCCTATCTTGGGAAGCCTTTAAACTTTTTTTTATTTTTATCATTTTTTCCTCCATTTCCCTGAGAAAATCTGGCCCAACCACTTCTCTATCTTCTATGTTATACTAGCTTACTGGTGTGTTGCACTTTCTGCCATAAAGTGCCTCAAATGGACTCATCTTTAGAGATGACTGGTACCCATTGTTATAAGCAAACTCTACCAAGTGTAGGTAGTCTTCCAATTTTTATGGTTTATCCATCACATACATCCTCAACATATCTTCAATCACTTGATTCACCCTCTCTGTTTACCCATCTGATTCTGGATGATAAGTTGTACTAAAATGCAAATTTGTTCCAAATCCATTAAATAATCACTTCCAAAATTTTGAGGTAAATTTAGGATCTCTATCAGACACAATTGTCTTGGGTATGTATAATGTCATGTAATATAGCAATTTCTTTCATATAAACATTAGTGATGTTGGTTGCCTTGTGAGTGATCTTAATTGGAACAAAATGGGCAGCTTTAGTAAGCTTATCCACCACTACCATGATAGAATCATGTTGCTTGTTTATTCTGGGAAGTTTGGTGATGAAATCCATTGTTACAACTTCCCATTTCCACTTAGGAATGGGTAATGGTTGTAGCAAACCAGATGGGTGTATATGCTCAGCCTTTATTTTTTGAGATTCCAAACATCTGGCAACAAAATCAACAACCTCTTTCTTCATGCCTGGCCAATAATATTGTCTCTTGACACCTGCAATAGTTTTCTGATATCCTAGGTGCCCAGCATAAGGCACATTATGCATTTCTCTCAATATCAGATTTTTCAATTCCTGGGAATTTGGTACATAAATTCTTCCTCTATACATGATAATTTCATTATTTTCTAGCTTGTATTCCTCAATTTTCTACTGCAAAATACCTTGCTGTAATTTTACCACTAATTCCTTGTATTGCAAATCTGATTGGGCAGCCTCTGTAAATCTATCTTTCAAATCTGATTGGTACATGCTAATGGTTGTAGCATGCAATTCATATACTCTTTTTTTGAGTGCATCATCCACTTTGTTCTCTTTTCCGTTGATATGCTTTATATCAAAGTCATATTCACTTAGAAATTCTAACCATCTGGTTTTCGTAACATTTAGAGTTGGATGATCAAAAAAATATTTTAGACCATCTTAAATTAGTGGGAGATCTTCGCGTAAGTTAGGCCACTAGGAGCCCAAATCCCTTAGTTACACCTTCCTTGAGAGTAATCCATACTCAACTAAGGAACTAAACCTAGGCAAGTTAGTTACACACAATTACTGGCGAGAAAGCGAAAATTACTTCACGTAGGTAAATTATTTGGTAGTAACCCCTACCCTATGCTAAACAAATCTTCTTTAACCCTTCTAGCATTTATTATCAGCGGTTCACCCAAGTTCGAATACTACGGAAGTGAATTTGATTACTAGTTAAATGAACGAGGTAGCTGGATTTGGAAGGAGTTGGGCACATGTAAATCGTGAAGGAAATTTGAGAAAGAAAAGGGTAATAAGTTGTGAAAGGCAATGTTAAGCAAAAGGGTGAAGAGAAAATCTCTGAAGGGATACACTACAAGAAATCGCTTAAAAGGAGGGTGCATGGAACTGTGGAACAAAACCTTTATTGTCAGAGAAATGGCTATCGGAAAATCTCCCAAGGGAAAGGGCACACACATTGCTTGAATGAACGTTTGCTACCAACGCAAAAGCCACAGGAAATTCACCAAGGGGAGGGGCGCATGCATCGATTAAAAAAATAATTAACAGCTTACTAAGCTCTATACTTGCGCGTGGCATTGATAATACATGATCAACACTTGGTTGCAGAATCCGTTCTTTACATATTCTCTATGGTGTTGTTCCATAAGAATCATTGCCTCATTTGTGTTGGGTAAATCTATTGTGCGCTATGGTTGGGCTGAACCTCTCCCTTATTCCTCACTCCAAGTTGAAGAGACTGATAATCGAGCTTCAATACTACAAAGATTGTAGAAGTGAGAGTTGGTTGAATTGGAGCCTACTCTTGTGACATATGCAACAAGAAGTAACCATGGTGTTTGTGTCCCATATCCATCATTTTGTTGAAGGTGTAAGAAAAATTAAGAAGTGGTGAAAGAATACAATTTCTAGAGGCAGCAATTTTAATGGAACTTGGTATGAATGCAAAAACTAGGTGCATCATGGATTAAATAAATGCAATTCTAACTATTGCAGTATAGTCCGAGAACACTAAAATTTTTGTATAATTTGGGCATACTTTGAAGATCAATTATGTACAGTACGAGAACACCATTCTCTGTAGTTATGAATCAAGTATGAATATATTTACACTGTTCAACATCACATTCAGAATAGTAAAAATAAATAATTGAATCAGCACCTACTCACTGAAACCATGAATTTCATTTATGTCTAGGTTAATAATTCATTTTCAATAATCCACTATCTATTCACAGGGTGAAATAGGAACTAGTCTATCAATATCATAATTATAAAATAGATACTGTAATTGACAAAGGTGGACTTGATGATGTTGCCCAACAACTGGTGTTTTCCTCTTGCTAATCATTGAGACTGTTATAACCCTATAATTCATAGTATCATCTGGTGACTGGAAGTTTTTCACTCTGGGTGTATATTGGCTTGCAAATAATATTTCATCTCTACAAATTATTTTCAAAGAAATGAAAAGAAAATTCATGGTTGTTGAGGCTAAGTGGTTTTTCCTAACCCCATGGAGACAAAAGCAAGGGAAACAGTGCACAAAATCCATAGAATGCACTTATCCTAAGTTTTGGAGCAAATATGACTTTGCGCTCACAGAGTAAAGATAGTGCATAAATGAACAGTTGAAAGGCTGGCGCTGAGATCTATGGTTCACAAGCTTTTCCGGACCCCCTCGATCGTTCTACCTTTAACGGCAAGGGGGGGGAGTCCAGAATCGGGTATAAAGAAGGTGTGCATCTGAACGGCTGAGAGGTCATCACATAGATCTACAGTTGAGATTGAATTCCATAACCCCT
>SNQJ01S0033866.1:38253-94734 GCA_010110895.2 Picea sitchensis
CCCCAAGGATTGTAGTCCGTAATAAAAATAAAATTGTACATACATCTTGTCTTACTTTTGTTCATTGTGATGATGACTTGTTGATGATATATTGCTGATATATGTTACTGATATGTGCTCACATCTAACTAGTTATAAATGACAACAATGGGTAATGAATAAATGCTGAATGCTGATTGATGAGTTTTTGTGAAAGAGGGAAGTTTTGGGAAAAAGAGCCCCAGACTCATTCACCCCCCCTCTAAGTGTGGTAGGTGTGTCCAACAATGAGAAGGCTTGGAAAGTGATGAAGAGGAGGTATAGGATCTCTGGGCTGTGGAGCAGATTGAGTAAATCCTGTGCGCAACATATGAGAGGAAGACAAGAGGTACAAGAGCAAGAATCGAAGGTAGTAATCCTATCCATATGAATGTCAGTGTGGAACCCATAAACCCATGTGAAACTAATACACCAAAGAGAACACCACCATTTAGAAAACCAAATTTCGGGAGAAGGAAGACAACAGGAAGTACATATAGACAAGGAACAACAACTAGGGGATCCAATTCAGGAAGCATTAGTCAAGTATCTACATTGCACGGAGGTAACAGTTCAACATTCAGGATGGTAGGGCATGATCCCACCATTCGGTTACCATAATTTTGAGGAGAGGTAACATAATACCCTAAGAAACATTTGTTTATTTGTGCAAAGATCTGGGAAGCAAAACAGATCAAAGATGAAGACACTAAACTTGTACAAATAGCTATCATGCTAAGAGACCGTGCACTAGACTGGTACATGAGTCTAGATGTAAACAATGCACCTAGGATGACAAGGACACTGAAAAACATTAAGAAAATATTGATTAATGAGTTCCAGAAGCCGATCTCAGAGGATCAATACATGAACGAGATGATATAAATCCATCAGAAACTAGGAAAATTTGTCTCAAAAATTGACCCGTGATTTAAATGTCTGAAATGGAAATTGAGGTATACCATGACCCACATGAATCATAGGCATTTGTTTGTGAACTGTACATTACCACACATTAAATACCCACTCAGAAAATAGAAATTCCAATCTCAAGCAGAGAATCTCCAGGAAACCTTGCAAATGGAGGAGATTCAGTACCACAAGACAGATCCAACTATAGAGGAGTTGAAGGAGGATATAAAGAATATTACCTTCCAACTCAATCAGAATAAGGGCAAGGACAAGCACAAAGATATGTGGTGTACCACATGTATAAAATAAGGGCACCATAAGAACAAATGTCCAACATTCGAGCTATATATGGCAATAGGGATGCCAAATCCATTGCCGATAGGAGGACCCTGGTGTGAAATTTGCAAGATGCATGGGCATGATCCATATCATTGTCCTATGATGCAAAAATATAAAACAATACAAAAGAATGCATACTACAGTTTTTTCAAGTCAGTAGGCCACGATGACAAAGACTACAAAACCATGGATCTAATGAGGGAAAGGATGTCAGACACATATATGGTGCAAGACAAAATGATGACAGGGTAAGCCACACCTCAATTTAATCAAGCACCACCACAGTATAATATTGTGTTGCGGCAGTATAACAATGCATATCCATAGTATAACATTGCACAACCCCAATATAACCATGCACAGTATAATTAGGTATCTCAATATAATACACCGTGCATAGATCGTGCTGGGTACAGAGGGGGAGGATGAGGTAGAGGAGGCTTTGGATGCGGAATATGTCCAGTAGTGTGCCATAATTTCCAACATCCAGGGCACTATGCAAGAGAACTCCCTCTACTACCTACGACATGCATGTATTTTCGCACAACAGATCATGATACAGAGGATTGCGCAACATTGTTGGGGAAGATACAGGAGAAACAGAATCAGAACGATCAGAATGTATAGTGGATCTCTATAGAAGCTAGAGAAGATGGTAGTAACATCAACATAGTGATGCGTGGAGGTGCTAAAATAGGATATGATGCGGCTAAACAGGAACTAGTACCACACCAGTGGATTAGGAAGAACATTGAGCCACCCAAGTGATTTGATGTAGAAAAGGAGAAGGAGACCTTTAAGGAGGCCAGAAAAGTATTTCTCAAGTAGAATGTTGCATCTACATATACTGCGCAACATACCCAAGATGTCCCAACATATGAAATGTCATCAGCATTGGACCATACCAATGAAGTCCACCTGGGAAACCAAGTAAGTTGTATTAAAAATTTCCTGCAATCCTGTATTCAATTATTTAAGGATCCATCATCTATTATAGTATTACAGAATCTGTTAGATATATGTACCACAAGATCTAAGGGAAAGTTAGAACATAGGACATTCAATCATCTCCATTCTAGAAGGAGAACCAACAAAGAATTTAGATTGAATTCCAACATCTGAGATTTCAACATGGGCGATGTGATATTAGATCTAGGATCTGAAGTGAATGTATTACCCAAAAAGACATGCCAATGCATGGGAGAACCTACCTTAGGATACTCATCAGTCCAACTAAAGTTAGAAAAACAACACAGAGTTCTACCTATAGAGAGGCTAAAAGGAGTGACAGTAGATCTGGATGGAGTGTGCACTAAGTCAAACTTTAAAGCGTAAATGATTTTAGGGGCTAATTTTCCATGGTTTTTTCGAAAAAAAATTCAACAATTTCTATTTTTTCTAAAAAAGATTTGCCCAAATTCCATAGAATAAAATTATTTTACCTTAAAAATAATCAAAATTTTATAGAAACTCTATAAAATCATTAGAAATTTGAAATTTTTTACAAACCTATCTCCAAACATTTTGAATTTTACATATTAAGGACTAGTAATACTAGCCCAGGTTTCTACATTTTAATATAAATTTCCATCCTTAAAATCATCCCTGCTTTGAAGTGATCGAAACCTTGAAGTGATCGAAACCATGGATGACACAACACCATATCCAGCCTTAATGGGATTGGATTGGGCATTTGAAAATTAGGAAATAATCAACCTGAAGACCAGGAAGATGACATTTGTATCAAACGAATACAGGGTTATCGTGCCTCTAAATCCGTCAGAAGCTAAGAGATTTGTGGAACCAACATGTCTAGATATGGAAGAAATTAACCAGTTGTACCAAACCACTGCATACATCGAAGATTGCAATATCCCAACTATCGATGATGTACTTAGCTAGAGAAGTATCACATCATGTGCTTTTGACTTAGACACTGGTCTGAAGAATTGGTAGTTTTTCCTGCATGAGGTCTCAACCAGAAGATGTGCCCGAATGGATCACACAGTAAGGTGGGTTGAGATAGAAGTCAGAGAACCTCCAAGTTTCCATGAAATCAATGACTTGGAAGAATTCCTAACAAGATTTGAACATGAATTATCAAACAGTTAGAGATTGTTAGCTCTCAACATCGCACTTAAGTCTACACTTGCAATATGGTGGGGTCTGCACAAAGAAACAATCAAGGACTAGTAACCATGTAAGCGGTTATTGTGCATTAGGCTTGGCACATCACAAAGAAGCAACCAACAATAGAAATATGATGGACAAGGGGCACTAGTGGAACAATTGGAGAAGTGCAGAGCACTGTGGAAAATGACACCCCTTGAGGAACGACCTCATCATTTCGTACATACATTACAAGGCATTCCAACCAACTGATATACAGACCAGGAACTGTACAAAGGAACTATGAGCTAGACAGTACTACAACAGAACTTTACAGTCACTTTCTCATTTGAGCATGAGAACTCCAACATAGACAAAACCATCAAACAAATAAGAGTGGTGATATTCATTAAGGAACCAGAAGTTGAACTCATAATAGAAGAACAACAACATAGCAGACAAACAATTAAATGATTGTTGTCATGCTACCATGTGTAGGAAGAAGTACCATAGGAAGAAGAAGGTAAGAGTAGATGTAATATCCCCTGATAGATCCCCAGTTGTAACTATGAATTATAATCATGTTTATGAATTATAATCATGTTTTGTAGGTTGGTGGGTCGAGTATTGATAAGCTGGTGGGCTTATGTGTTTATTAGGCCAGAGAGCCTAAGTGTTAAAGGCCAAGAGTTTGTTTTTGTATATGTAATTATGTAGAACATTAATAAAGATTAACTATTGTTGCGTGCAGACTGAACAAGAAGAAAGAGTGATGGGAGACTAAGCTTCCATAAGGTGGGTAAGGGAAAGGGGTTTGAAAGGTTGGAAAGAGGGGATAAGCTTAGGGGATTAAGTCCTTGGGAATAATAATTTATTATTATTCCAAAGTGATGTGAATGGTATAATTTTATCCTAAGTTCCTGGAAAAGGGAACATGTACTTGATGGAGTGCATGAAACTTCATGGGTGACATGTGTCACCCCAGGCACATGCAATTTAACCCATGAATTGAGCCATGATGGAGGTTCATCCACCATTATTTCATCCATTGTATGAACCGTGTGGCCTCTACATCTGATCTCTGCATACCTCACGTAGCTCTGAAACCCGAAACCATGAGGCCAACCTGTGATGTTTTCCTGAGAAGTTGACACATCCTTTGTCTGAACCGTTGAGTCTCTATTTGACCTCTGCATGGATTTTTTGTCACGCACCCTGAAATTAGTGGCAAACTCGTGGATTGAACCATGTCACTTATGTATCTTGCGAGATGAGCCTATCCTCCCTTGCAGAGTCGAGTTTGTACTCGAACTGTCTTTGGGTTGTTGCCTTCTATTTTTCCTGAGTGGAATTGTGTTATTGTTATCCTCACCTTGTAGGAATTGGGATGAAACAAGTTGAAGAAGTGGGTTTTCAGGCTCATGGTTGAAGAGGCAAGATGTCATGCCTGTGAGCAACTCTCTCCAGGTGAGAGAGTCTACTGGGAAGTGGTTTTCTCCCAGAGAGAGTCAAGCACTAGCTACAAAGCTCTAATAATTCTTGATCCGGCCTGTTGCCAAGACGCAGAGAGGGAGGTGAACCACCGATGGAATTTTCTTTTGAAGGTGTATACTCCCAGGTGGAACAAGCATGTGGGGAATGAGAGTTCGTGAGTAGTTGTCATAAGAAGGCTCTTGGAGATAATCCTTTTGGTTGTTCTGTGCATTTTTCCTGTAACCTCAGCCTAGTCTAGGATTCCCTTGCCTTGGGTGGAGCTTAGTTCCAACTCGAGGGTGACCCACTGTTGAGCATGATGAGCAATGTGTTCTATGGCTCAGAGGTTCGTGGAAGGTCTGCAAGTAGTTGGTGGAGTTACTCCAATTTCAAACATAAGTATCATCATGTGTTTAATTTCAATCAAAATGCATGTTTGTGATGCTTGTATGTTTTCATGTATTCCGTTGCATGTATGAATTGTTGTTAATTCTATTTGATTATGTATGATAGCAGTAACTCTATGTTAAATGTGTTAATTTGATTTAATTCATATTATATATGTATGTGAATGTTATGTGTAGTGGCGTTTCCCGACAGTGGGTTTGATGGTCGGGGATGTTACAATATGGTATCAGAGCCCATGGTTTCAACGTTGATCCTAGATGGGTCGGATAAGTGGTATTTGGACCCATGGTTTTGAGTGGAAATGGTGTTTGGATGGAACCAATTTCGAACCTTAGAATGTTTCTGAGTGCCAAGGGGTTACTTGGCCATGTTACAAAGCTCAGGAGGATTAGTGGTAGAATAAAACCGTAGCCGGCATAGTATTTGACCATGAAGAGAGAGAAATCAACACTTGGGGTGTTGGAGCTATATGATCTGTTTGGGAAAAAGGAAAGTCCTTTATGACCGTAAGATCTGGAAAAGGTGCAGGAGGGTTATCTTGGAATCCTTTTGGAGTTCATTAGTCAGGAGAAGTGGAATGCGTTGAGGCACAGACTTCTGAAGGATATCTACACCGTATATCATAGAAAAATATTCTGCACCATTAGATTCATGTCCAAGAAGGCAAAGGAGAGTCACTATGGAGGATATCAAGTGTGGAATATGAAAAAATCTTCAAGTCCTGAAGTAGATCACAACCATCTGTTTCGAAGGACACGTGTGAAGAGATCGTGTACTTCGGGTGGAAGTACTTCATGAGGAGGCAAGGGTTGTGAGTTTGAAACTCCCAAATCCTGAAGTGTCGAAGTCACTCATGATCGATCTAAAGGAGGACACGCGTTGATAGATCACGAACTCCGAGGGAAAGTGCTCTAGACAAAAATGAGCGTAGAAGAGTTGAAACTCTCGAAGCCCGAAGAGTTTAAGTGGTGAGTCATGATGACTTCAACTGGAGGTGACATGGAAACATAGGATGTGTGCCACATGTCAGTGTGTTTAGAACACGTGGAATATTGAGATGGAATTTGGAACGTAACGAGTGTCACCCATCTGAATGGGCCACGTATTAGTTGCAAGTATTCTGCAATGTGGCATCCTGTGTGAGCATGGTGAGTGGAACCCGAGGTTACGTAACGAAGTTAAGGGTCAGAGGACCCATAGTGGAGTTGGTCATGATACATCAAGATCAACGGCTAGGAGACATTGCAGGGACCCAAGTTGCACAAAAGATAATTATCCAAGGCGGTCACGCAATCCAAACCACAGTTTCATCAAGGGATTATGTGTCAACATTAGAAGAATTGAGGGATGAAAGGAGGGTTACTCCAAACCACCGTTGCATGACCCCACAATTTGGACAAGCGTAAGTGATGTGACGTAATGATGTCAACAAAGTGTAATAGAAGTCTTTAGAGAGTAATGGTTCAGGGTGTGTGGATGTGAAGTCTTCCGAAGTCCCGAAGACCTGAAACTCATATGCTTGAAGTTCCACAACAAAGTGTTAGTCATAGGATGTTGGGTAGACATGGACCATTGATCCACCCTACTGTGCAAGTTCAGTAACTCAGAACTTTAAGTGATTGTTGTGTTATGCTTGGAAATCTTTCGAAGTCGAAGGTTGAAGGCCGGAGTGCACGCTTATTGATCTAGTGCTTGGTCATGACCCATGGTCATGTGGGTTGGGGAACTGAGAGAAAGGGGATAGTGCTTGAAAACTTAGCAGAGCAGAGCTCAGAAAGAAGAAATCTATAGGGATTCTTGATTGAACGAGAATCACAGAGAATGAAAATTGAACATTTTCTTGAATCATATTTGTTTATGAATGTTATGGGATTTGTTAAGGAATGATGACCTAACAAATTCCGGTTGTCTGCACATTGTGTTGCATAACTTTAATGAGTGTCAGAACTGAATAGAGTTGCCACTGAGTGCAAATAAATGGAGGAGACACAAAATTATTCCAGTTCAGAGAATGAACCTAAAGGGATGGATTTTCATTTGAGAGTTGAAGTTTCAAACTCCAATGGGCATGGAGAAGAGATAGATAAGGAAGGGCATATTATGAAAATCATTGAAATATTGCAGAAAGATGCCCAAACTCACCGATAAGATAGCAGAAATCTCATGAAAGCTAAGGAACAATAGGGAGAATTCAACTTAAAGTTGATGAAGAGTCTGGAGAGAATATAAAAGCAATTGGACAAGGAGAGAGACTCGAGCAAAACAGGGAGTCACCAGACTTCTGAAGGAATAATATCAAGGAGTGCTGGTAGACACCATCATCACTCCCAAGGTCACTCCAAGAGGAGGGCACACAGTAGTTCAAGCCCATCCCTACCAGAAAGCATAGGATATCTAGAGTGGATGAACTAAAGGGAGAAATGAACAAGATTAAGCCTCCTACATTTGATGGAGAACATAAGAAGGAGAAATATGCCAAGACATGGTTTCTTGGCATGAGGAAATATTTCCAACTGCAGAGTTATTTCTCTCATGTAGAAGGAATAATTACGTTGTATCAATTGAAAGGAAAAGCATCCATGTGGTGGGATCAACTTGTGCAGGTGCATCACATTAGAGATAAATATATCACTCAGAGATAATTCAAGAGGTATTTCGAGAAGAAATACTTGACTAAAAGATATTATGATAGAAATATGAAAGAGTTCTTTGAACTCAAGTTGGGCAGCATGACCATTGATGAATACAAACAAAGGTTTTTTGAATTACTGAACTATGTTATGTTCATAAAGGATGAGATTGTCAGGATTCAAAGGTATCTGAGTGGACTGCCACATTCCATTGGGGACAAGATTCAATATGATGACCCTAATACTATGGAAGAAATGATAAGAAGAGAGAAATTCCTATATGAGCAACAAAGAGAAAAGCCTACTTTTCGGAAGGCTTGGGATGACCAAAAGAAGTTTAAGAAAGAGCAGAGGCATAAGGGAAACAAACCTCCCTTTTTTAGGAATAGTCCTCAAGGAAAACCATCATTTATAGAGCCGAGAATGGTTGACGTACGGGGACAAAGGCCAAGGAAGATACCCTTTCAGTGTTGGGGCTGTTAGGGAAACCATAAGTACAGAGATTGTCCCCAAAAAATGGCAAAGTGAGAGTTGTCCACAATGTTTAGCATGCTAAAACACTGGAGGACATGGGTAGTAGAATACTCAGGATCTATGTAGCCCTGGACAACAAGCAAGTTGAATTTCAATCACACATGATTGAAGTGGAAGGTATTATCAATAACCATCCCTTCACTATTTTAATTGATTCATGGGCTAGCCATAGTTATATAGATCCTAAAGTGGTGGAAATTCTGTAATTGTCAAGAATAAAACTTGAAAAGTCTTGGTTAGTGTAGCTGGCTATAGGAACCAAGAGAGAATTCACTGAGTTAGTTAAGTCCTATCCAGTGGACATGAATGGACTGAGCATAAAGGCTGAATTGAATGTTCTTCCTTTAGGTTCTTATGACTCTCTAATTGGGATGGACTAGTTGGACCAACACCATGCCATCTTGGACTGTCATAACAAGGAATTCACTTGCCTGGATGAGGAAGGAAATCAGAGAATAGTCCAAGGAATTCCCATAGTTGTTGCTATCAGAGAAATCTCAGCAATGCAGCTAAAGAAGTGCTACATAAAAGGTTGTCAATTATTTTCATCCCATGTGGAGGAAACACCCAAGGATAAGGTGTCAAATATTAGAGATCATGCGATACTAAAAGAGATTAAATATGTGTTTCAGGAGGTACCCGGACTACCCCTGAGGAGAGATATTGATTTCTCTATAAACTTGATGTCTGGAGTAGCTCTAGTGTCAAAAGCTCCTTATAGAATGAGTACGCCAGAGTTGAAAGAACTGTAATTGCAGCTTGAAGAGATTTTGAACAAGGGGTATATATGCCCAATTGTGTCACCTTGGGGTGCCCTGGTCCCATTTTTGAAGAAGAAGGATGGGACATTGAGATTGTGTATCGATTTTAGACAATTGAACAAAGTAACTGTAAAGAACAAATATCCTCTATCGAGGATTGATGACCTCTTCGATTAGTTGAAGGATGTGAAGATATTTTCAAAGATAGATCTCAAGTCGGGATATCACCAGGTAAGGATAAAGGATGAAGACATCAACAAGACCACCTTCAGAACAAGGTATGGTCATTATGAATTCACAATGGTGCCTTTTGGGTTGTCAAATGCACCCTCTTTTTTTATGTGCCTGATGAATGGTGTATTCAGGGACTATCTAGATAAGTTTGTCATAGTCTTCCTGGATGACATTTTGGTGTATTCCAAGTCAGAGGAAGAGCATGAAAAACATTTGAGGATGGTGTTTCAGGTGCTTATATATCACCAACTATATGCCAAGTTGAGCAAGTGCTCGTTTTATCAGGAGCAGATCCATTACTTGGGGAATATTATTTTGAAGGATGGGATAGTTGTAGATCCTGAGAAGATTAAGGCCATCAAAGAATGGTTAGTGCCAAAGAATGTGACATAATTCAGATACTTTATGGGTCTACCTATTTATTATAGAAGGTCTATCACAGGGTTCTCAAGGATTGTTCACCGTATCACTTCCTTGAAAAGGAAGGAGAAGAATTTTTAGTGGACAAAAGAATGTGACGAAATCTTCCAGCGATTAAAGTAGATGTTAACTAGTGCTCCAATATTGAGGGTTTCAGACCTAAATGAAGATTTTGTGGTGTGAAAAGATGCATGGAAAGAAGGACTGGGAGGAGTCCTCAGTCAGAATGGGTTCGTAATTTGTTATGAATCTAGGAAGTTGAAAGAGCAAGAAAAGAACTATGCAACTCATGATTTGGAGTTGGCATCCATCATTCACACTCTAAGGAAATGGAGGAATTACCTCATGGGAAGGAGGTTCAAACTGAGGACAGACCATAATGGTCTAAAGTATTTGTTGGATCAGACAACCTTGAATTCTAGGCAGAGTAGGTGGTTAGAATTCCTCCGTGAGTATGATTTTGATATCAAGCATATCAAAGAGTAGGAGAATAAAGTAGTTGATGCACTTAGTAGGAGAGTGCATGAATTGCATGCTACGTCCATTAGCATGTATCAAACTGATATAAAGGGAAGAGTTTTGGAAGTTGTAAGCATGAACTTGCAGTACAAGAAATTGGTAGCGAAGCTACAACAAGGTAAGACGCTGGAATGAGTGGAAGATTATAAGCTTGGAGCTGATGACATACTCCTGTACAAAACCAAAGTTTATGTACCTAATGTCCAGGACTTGAAATTTATGATTTTGAGTGAAATGCATAATGTTCCTTAGGCAGGGCACCCTAGATATCAAAAAACTGTGGCAAAAGTCAAGAGCCATTACTTTTGGCCAAGTATGAAGAAATCAAATGCAGATTACATCACTAGATGTATGGAGTGCCATAAGGTTAAAGCAGAGCATAGGAACCCAGCAGGGTTGCTGCAACCTTTACCCATTCCTAAGTGGAAGTGGGAAGTGGTGAAAATGGATTTCATCACAGGATTTCCTAGAATAGTCAAGCAACACGATTCCATCATGGTGGTGGTGGACAAGATTACGAAAGTTGCCCATTTCATTTCGTTAAAGACTACTCACAAGGAAACTAACATTGCTGATATTTTTATGAGGGAAATAACACAATTGCATGGTATTCCCAAGACAATTGTGTCTGACCGAGACCCGAAATTCACCTCCAAATTTTGGAAAGGGTTATGTTGAGCACTCAACACACCCTAAAAAGTCTATGTCAAGTTTTTACCGTTTTGGGTACCACTTAATCTTTCACACCATCTGATTGCACTTCGGTATGAAACTGCTGCCTGTGCTTATCACTTAGTGTTCTCATGTTAAATATTTTACAGTCTGCTTGAGAATGTGAAAATCATCTTAACTTTAAAAAAGACTAACATTTACTTAAGGAATCGACAGTCGAAACTCTTCCCCAATGCACTTGAGAATTTCAGCATCGGGAAGGATTAGAGGTGATGGAAAATGCTCGAGAAACCAAAGTAGTTGATCCCCGATCTTCATCAACATCGATGGAAGGAAGCCTATCACGTGATAGGCGCCAAAGAAAGAATATCCCCGATGACTAATCCTCATTGGTACCAGGAATAAATGAAGAGAATAAGCATCACACAAGTAAAGGAATGATATCGTCGATCACCAACCTATGAAATGTTTTCGACATTAGGATTTACCAAGTTGATAACCTGCAAAGAAACTGTTCTCTCAAACTATCCCCAATCATCGATCCCCAATAACTGTAGACGTCAAAAATCCTAGGCTTGTTTCTTATTCAAAACCCAACCCATCTAACATGTATGGTCAAACTACCTATTAGTCACCACTCATTGTTTCCCAAGGGACTAAACTTACAATCGAGTTTTTCCCTAGGGTCGTTACTAGCTGTCGAGATCCACATGGCACCTCGAACTAGTTCTTCCACATCGACATCGTGCATCGAAGCCCGTCGACGTCGAAAGTTTTCTTAGGAGGGTACTGATGGAAACATACACAAGGATAGTAGCCGATTCCTGACCTTACCAATGAGAAATGCGACGTGATGGGAAGTTTTAGTTCTAAGATATGCTAGATATGACGCATTTAAAAGGTTAGATAATTATAGGATCGCGCATTAATTTCTAATTCATGCATAAATCAAAAGGACTGTTTAAGCCTATCGATACAATGCATCTCCCTCTGCACCTCTGCCACCAACCAATGAAGAATTTATTTTGCAGAGATTTGACAATATGTTGTTTTGAATTGCATCTGTTACTTGTATTAACTGCTTGATATGACTGGTAGAATATCTCTCATTATATTCTTTTGAGTCATTATGTGTGATTTTATTTTGCATGCAAACAAGTTTGGATCACCCAGAAGAGAAACAAGAGCGATCCAGAGAAGGCGCCCAAGGTCCAGTGAGTATTAAACAACAATTTTATCAAGCATTATAGGTATGTACCAGCTTGTGGTGTTTTACGCTTCATTTCATATGTTTTCATCTAATGTTTCTCTATATGCATTCCTCAAGGATTGTTTTTTATTACAGTAACAATGCCTCCGAAGAAACCCACCTCCAAGAAATCTAGAAGAGTTCCAAGACTACAAGAACCAGAGGTGGGAGAAGGTTCCTCCCCAGTAGTTGTGAAACAATTGGAATTTACTCGAAATCCGGTGCTCATCATCAAGACGAACACCAAGAAGGATTTTTTCCATCCCTCAGCCTTTGGAGACATAGAGGTGAATATTGGGACCAAGAAAACTTTCCCACACTGGAAAGAATTTTTTAAGAAAATCAAGTGGGAGGAACTCCCCGAATATACCCAGCACACCGATCCTGATACAAGAGGACTCGAAGATGAAGTCCTCCCAAATGTTTGCAAGGATTACATGCACATGGTGGTGAGTAAGACTCCTATTTTCCCCTGCATAAAACTCTAGAAATGGATTATTGATCACACTGATGCACAGAGGTGTTTAATTAACGACAATGATGATGGGTGCATCGGGGTTTTCCTCCCAATTGAAGTTCATAATTACTACAAGATCAGGGAGCCAAAGGAACAGTTAAACACTGAATTTTTTTTTATTTTCTATTAGAAACATGACACCAGCAAGATCATGGCGTCTTGGTGGAGGGAAGATAAAAATTTCACCAATCGGACCTCTGACTGGTATCCGACGACTAATCTTAGAGAGCCTTACATCTATCTAATGACACTCCTCTGTCGATTGAATGGGGAGAAAGACTGCACCAGGTTTTCAAAGGTTTGGATGCCTCTGGATTATACTGTAGCCATATCTAGAATAGGTTTTAACTGGGGTGAAATCATCTTCAAACAGCTGACAATTTTCATATGATAAGATCAGACACCAAAAGAGGGAGAAACCCCTTCCTTCTACATGACATCGTATCTATTGGATGTCGTTTGTGCCAAGAACGTCCTTGCTAGGATGAACTTAAGATGGCACTCCTCCGAGCCTCTGATCCATGTATACTTCAACATCTTGTGGGAAAATAGGTACAATAAATCCTATTCTCTTATTTCTGACCAGTTTATTGCAAGCATTTATTATTTACTGTTCAAGAAAGAGTGCCCAAGGCTATCGGATGCAAAAAAAAAAGGTTGTATCGAAAGTAGGTCACAGGTATATAGATAAGCATGAGACCTACATTAGGGTTTTAGGCACCACAGGGGCACCCCATATGTTACCTATATATGTCCTTGATTGATTGGTATTAGGGGAAATTTGTTATCAGACCATCTTGCAAGGGTATAACGCCACTTTAGTAAAGGATAAAAGGCAGGCCTTTATACCTTATGGGTTTCATATTGGTTTCTACCTGGTCAAGGACACTGTGCAGGCAAAGAAAGAAGGATTAAGTCAATTGGAATACTAATTCTAGACTAGGTGCTTCCACAAACATGATCCTAAGGGTCTGGTCTTAAAACATCCATCGCAGGTATCATCCTGTTGGCCTTACACCCATGATCAGTTTGAGTATGAAGTTTTCACTGAAAATGCTCAATACTGGGATGAGGTGGTGGAAAGTATGGTTGATCCTAAAGAAACTAGGATCAAGGCCATGAGTTGGGAGGAGAAAACAACGACCTTGGAGCAAATGTCTCAAGAAATCCTCAAGGCCAGAGAAGAAAGGATAACATATTAATCAGGAGAAACAGTGGATGTTCCTCAAGAAGCTATCGAAGAAACATAAGTTTATTAGGTATCCCTGGTACAAATCAGAAATTTCTTTGAGGTTCAAGCTGTATAGGGGATGGGGGGACCTTGGTATCAACATGCCCAACTATTGATGAAGCAGATGAAGGATAACCCGAAGCTCATCGTAGTGCCAAAACTTTTGACCGAGAGCCCGAAAGAAATCCCAGTGGGGGCAAGCGACCCTGACAAACACAAAAAATGCCAGAATATCTGAGCTCATCAGCGTGGGAAAGGCACTCTCAGATGCCACCTTGGACAGGGCCAAATGGGATGAAAAGGAGCTAGTCACTTCCTTGAAGGAGCTAGAACATTTACGTCATCTAGCTGAATACTATAAAAGTACCATGCAGACCATTGTATACCTGAAGAGTGAGTTCGAAGAAGCTTACAACAAGTTCAAGAAGGAGTGGCACCTTTTTACTATGAAGATAGCTGAACTCCAGGAAGACACACTCATGGCACTAGAAACATGCAAAGACATGGAGAGGTGGCATGAGAGGTTGAAGCAAGCCATAGACAGACTCGAATACATTGATGCAGTCCAACAGGGCCGAGATAAATAAGAACACGGTATTGAGATGTTAAGCAAAAGCAGTCTTGATCGCATGAAGTGATCAACAGAGTACTAGGCTAAAATTTCTCGGGAACCATACCGAGAAATTCAAGAGAAGTGGACCAAGTGCAAGGAACGTTGGAGTAAAATTAACAAAGAAGTGAAGGATATCAGACTCTCCAAGTTCAACACCCCCGATGACTTCGTCGACCTATGGAAAATAGTTAAAGTGCATGATCAACAAGATTCATTTTGGGTAGAATAGCTAATGAAGGTGACTCACGCAGTGATGGGACAAGTGAAACAGTTCATGGAACATCCGATTTAGGCGTGGACTATTCTATAGCAGTTGAACACAAGTGTAGTGAAGTACCGAGAGCATGCGGTGGAGATCCGAGGTTTGTACGGGGCTCCGATGGAACAACACAGGTTTCCCTGGGCCCAAACCTGCAAATAATTGTTTATCAGCTGGTTTGAATATGAAAGAAGTCACCCTTTTCAGGAGATATCCTGGGTTGACTATTAAAAAAAATTGTTAGAAGATGATGCCATGTGGTGATTTTTGTTTTTCTTAAACTACACTTAGTCATTATTTTGAGTTGAAATTTACATTATAAATAAAGACATCAACCACTTAGTTAGAGGTGGATGGTTGTTGCAAGAAATCTTTCTTTCTGGATCTTAAGAATTATTTTGAAGCTTCTTTTAATTAAGAAGTCGTTATGGACCCAAGACAAGTTATTTTCATCAAATGCATGGATGATTGGATGTGGAGAATAACTATTTCCTATCTTGTTTCATGAATGATGCAGTAATGAGTAAGAGCAATTAATTCTATTGTCAAGTTATCTGGTGCAATGTTTTGTTGCTCTTTTCTTTAATTATGGAGATAAATCCTTGTGTTATTATGTGATGAATGGTTATGGTAGATGAATTATTTTTTTTTCTATTATCTTATTGAATATGCATTTTCTTTCTGACAATTTGTTTCTCAAACAATAATTGGATGCTCACATGGTTAATGTATTAGTACTAGGTTTTTGGTATAAAATTATCATCTGCATGCTTGAGTAGCGGGTTATCCCAAGCTCAGCCTCTTCCCTAGTAGTTTAAAACTTAATCTTGTTTGTTGTCAAGTTGGTTTATACTGACTTGCATCTCTCATACCGGTCCCACACAAGAGAAAATACAGAAAAGAATAGTCCTAAATGAAGGAAGATCCTTTACAAGAAAATGCAAATCCCATCAATAATTTGGTTGGATCGCAATATCTGGAGAACCATTCCATTGATAAACGTTGCAAATTCTAATTAGGTCTCGATGGAGGATTTGGTTCCTACTGTTGAATCGAGGGATTTTAGACCCATTAACAAGTTATTCAAAGGATTTGGAATGAATCTGAACTTTAGCACAACCTATCATCTTGAGTCTGATGGGTAGACAAAGCAGGTGAATTGAGTAATAGAAGACATACTAAGGATGTATGTGATGGACAAACCTTCTAAATGGGAAGATTACCTACACTTGGTAGAATTAACCTAGAACACTGGGTATCAAGCATCATTGAAAATGAGCCCATTTGAATCACTTTATGGAAGAAAGTGCAATACTCCAATAAGCTAGGATAATCCAGCTAACATGGAAGTAGATGGGCCAGAGTTGCTCAAGGAAATGGAAGAACAAATGCTAAAAATTAAGTATAATTTAAAGGCTGCCCAAGACTGGCAGAAAAGTTATGCTGGTAAAAATAGAATCAACAACGAGTTTAAAGTGGGCGATCATGCTTTCCTGAAAGTGAAATCCAACAAAAGTTCCCTGAAGTTGGGAAACTGTTCCAAGTTGGAAGCCATATTTTGTGGGCCATTCGAAATCCTAGAAGGGATTGGGCCAGCCGCATATATGATTGCATTACTTACATCCATGATTGCACATAATGTGATTTATGTTTCATTGATTAATAAATATATACTTTATGGTAATCATGTTATCGATTGGAATGTGATTCAGGTGGATCAAGAAGGTGTCCTGCAGGTGCATCCTGGCGCATATTGGACTGGAAAAGAAAACATCTGTGGAATCGAGCCATAGGTCTTGTAAAGGTCTAGTGGACCTGGTACAGTCCTGAGGATGTGACATGGGAGCATGAGGATGCTATGCACGTAGAATACCCACATCTTTTTGAGGATTTTGAAAATCTTGTTGATGCTGTGTAATAGTTTCAGTAAGGACAGTGAAAAAATAAGGGGAGGGGATTTGTAATATCCCCTGGTAGAGCCCCAGTTGTAATTTTGAATTGTAATCATGTTTATGAATTGTAATCATGTTTTGTAGGTTGGTGAGCCAAGTATTGATAAGCTGGTGGGATTATGTGTTTATTAGGATGGAGATCCTAAGTGTTAAAGGCCGGGAGCTTGTTTTTGTATATGTAATTATGAAAAACATTAATAAAGATTAAACATCATTGCATGCAGAACGACCACGAAGAAAGAGTGATGGGGGAATAAGCTTCCACAAGGTGGGTAAGGGAAATGGGGTTGAAAGGTTGGAAAGAGGGGCTAATCTTAGGGGATTAAGTCCTCAGGAATAATAATTTATTATTATTCCAAAGTGATGTGAATGGTATACGTTTATCCTAAGTTCCTAGAAAAGGGAATGCGTACTTGATGGAGTGCACGTAGCTTCATGGGTGACATGTGTCGGCCCAGGCACATGCAATTTAACCCAAGAATTGAACCATGATGGGGGTTCATACTCCATTCTTGCATCCACTTTCTAAACCATGTGCCCTATGTATCTGATCTCTACATACCTCACGCATCTCTGAAACCCAAAACCGTGAGGCCAACCTGTGATGTTTTCCTGAGAAGCCGATGCATCCTCTATCTAAAATGTTGAATCTGTGTTTGAACTATGCTTGGATTCCTTGTCACGCACCCTAAAACTAGTGATGAACCCATGGATTGAGCCCTATCACCTGTGTATCATGTGATCCCAACCTATCCGCCCTTCTAGAGCTGAGTCTGTACCCGAACTTTCTTTGGGCTGTTGCCTTCTATTTTTCCTGAGTGAAATTGTGTTGTTGTTATCCTCACCTTGTAGTAATTAGGATGAAACTAGTTGAAGAAGCAGGTTTTTAGGCTCGTGGTTGAAGTGGCAGGATGTCAGGCATGTGAGAAACTCTCTCTAGGTGAGAGAGTCTATTGGGAAGTGGTTTTCTCCTAGAGAGAGTCCAACACCATCTGCAGAGCTCTAAGAATTCTTGATCCAACCTGTTGCCGAGACCTAGAGAGGGAGGTGAAGCACCTATGGAATGTACTTGTGGAGGTGTATACTCCCAGGTGGAACATGCATGTGGGGAATGAGAGTCCGTGAGTAGTGGGCGTAAGAGGGCTCCTGGAGAGAATCCTTTCAGTTGCTCTGTGCAATTTTCCTGTAACCTCAACTTACTTTAGGATTCCCTTGCCCTAGGTGGAGCTTAGTCCCAGCTCAGGGGTGACCCACTGCTGAGCGTGATGAGAAGAGTGGTCTATGGCTAGGAGGTTCATGGAAGGTCTACAAGTAGTTGGTGGAGTTACTCTAGTTTCAAAGATAAGTATCATCATGTGCTTAGTTTCAATTAAAATGCATGTCTGTGATGCTTGTATGTTTTCATGTATTCCGCTGCATGTATGAATTGTTGTTAATTCTATATAAGTCTGTATGATGGCATTAAATCTATGTTAAATGTGTTAATTTGAGTTAATGCATATTATATATGTATGTGAATATTCCGCGTAGTAGCGTTTCCCGACAGTGGCGTTGATGGTCGGGGATGTTACAATAGAAATCGACAGAATGTTGGAAGTAAGAATCATAGAACTAGTAGAAGAATCAGAATGGATAAGCCCCATGGTAGTTCAAGAGAAAAATAAAGGAGGCATAAGAATCTATGTAGATCTGAGAAAGATCAATTATGCTTTCCTACATGACCCCTTCCCTACACGCTTTACAGATGAAGTCCTCGAAAATGTGGGAGGCCAGGAATTATAATCATTCACTAATGGATTCTTAGGCTACCACCAAATCAAGATAGCACTAGAAGATTGACACAAGACTACCTTTGCAGCAGAATGGGGATCCTACCAGTACACGGTTATGCCTTTAGGACTGAAAAATGCACCAACATTTTTCTCTAGAGTATTCATTGTTGCCTTCAAATAATTCATCCATTTCTTTCTGGAGGTATATTTGGATGATTGGATAGTATACATCCTATCATAGGACCATATAGAGGTGTTAAGGTTGATGTTAGAAATATGTGGGCAATGCCAAATATCATTGAACATTAAGAACTGTGTATTTGGAACACCCTTAAGAATCTTATTGGGTCACATATTATGCAAACAAGGTTTGATCATGGATATTGCAAAGATTTAAATAATTGTGAACTTACCACCACCGAAATCAGTGCGCCAGCTAAGGTCCACAATAGGACATACAAGATATTACATAAAATTTATCAAGGGGTATGCGCAAATCACTGCACCGATGGAGAAATTTCTTAAGAAGGATACTAAATTCCAGTGGAATGAGAGTTGTTAGCAAGGATTGGACACCCTGAAGGAGAAGATGGTCACAACACCCATCTTATTCTTTCCATATTGGGATAAGACATTCTATGTTCATGTATATGAACCAACCATAGCCCTGGGAGCTATTCTGGCACAACCAAGAGTAGGGGATTTGGACCATCCCATACCATTTGCAAGCAGAAAACTATCAGAATCTTAGCATAACTACAACACTACAGAGAAACAAAGCATGGAAATGGTGTATGCACTTCAAAATTTCACGCATTTCCTACTTGGAAAACATTTTAAGATGTTCATAGATCATTCATCCCTTAAGTACCTAGTCAACAAGCCAGTGGTGGGGGGAGAATCTATCGATGGTTACTATTGTTTCAATAATTTGACTTTGAATTCATAGTCAAACCAGGGAAGTTGAATGTAGGACCTAGTCACTTGTCAATGGTCACCAATGGTGAGAAACCTACAAAATTAGAGGATACCTTCCTTAATGTGCAATTATTTTCAGTTCAGGTCACAGATGATTATTTTATTGACATTATTGAGTATTTAAGTATAGGAACTAGATCACAGGAATTTAACACCTCACAAAGGAAGAATCTGGTTGTCCGAGTAGCCGACTACCATTTGATTGCATGGAAATTATATAAAATGGGCACAGAAAACATCTTGAGAAGGTGCACTATAGAACGTGAAAGGCCTAGGATATTAGCAGAATCCCATGAAGGAATAGCAGGAGGACACTATGCAGGAAAAGATACTGCGTAGAAGGTACTATGTGTAGGATTATGGTTGTTAGAGGGTTGGAAAACCAAATAGATGGGATGAGATGCCATTACATCCACAAGTATTGCTACAAGTGTTTGAAAAATGGGCTATTGATTGTGTTGGAAAAATTCACCCATGTGCATGAAGGTCAAGGGTACGATACATCATCACTACGATGGAATACCTCTCAAGATGGGCAGAGGCAACACCAGTTAAATATTGTAGTGCAAAGACAACAACACACTTCTTTTTTGAACATGTGCTCACTAGATTTGAATGTCCAAGGATCCCGATGAGTGACCAAGGCACTCACTTTATCAACAACACTATCAGAGCTCTGACTAAAGACTTCATGGTCTACCATCATAAAAGTATGCCATAACATCCTTAGGAAAATGGAAGAGTGGAATCCTTCAACAAGATTCTAGAGAATGGCCTAACCAAGATTTGCAATGTCAATAGGGATGACTAAGATTCAAAGATACCAACAGTATTATGGGCATATAGAACTACCTGTAAGAAACTAACAAGGAAGACACTAGTTAGATTGGTGTATGGACAAGAAGCAGTGGTGCCATTATAATTCTTGGTACCAAGTCTGCGTGTCTCAACAATTACAAACATGACAGAATGAGGCACAGTACAAGAAAGGTTAAGTCAGTTGATGAGCATGGAATAAGATAGGATTCTACCAGGATTTCACCAAGAAGTACAGAAATTAAAGGACAAAGCTTGGCATGACTGACATATCAAGAGAAAAAGTTTTAAGGAAGGAGACCTAGTCCTACTGTATGACAACAAGTTTTTTCAACATCCAGGAAAGTTCAGAATGCATTGGTTGGGACCATATGAGGTCAAGATTGTCACATACAGAGGAGTTTTACAACTAAAGAATTTGGAAGGAACAAAATTGAAGGGAATGATAAATGGGAGTCGACTGAAGCTGTACAAGGACAGTCGACCACTTGCAACTTAAAAGTTAACGTGCGGTAAGATAAAAAAAATAAAAATCCATAGAAATCCGTTTGTGCAGGAGAGTAAATTAGTGCGGCGAGAAGGAAAAGAGTCTTCATGCACAAGTCATTGATTCAGCGCAACAAAATAATAATACTATGCCAAAATAAAAGGGTATAAAATACAAGGGCTCAGTGCACCCAAAAATCCTAGCGCATCGGAAAAAGGACAAATGGTCAGAAAGCACGGAAATTTGGAAAATGACGACTGTGTAATTCAGGCACCAACTGGTAGCGGTGGTTGAAATTGCGACAATTTTTACACAACCATAAATAACTTAGCGCGGTGGAAAGGAAAAAGTCTGAAAACACAACGCAAAGGATAATAGTTAACACGTACAATGGTACCACGTGCAGGACACACCGCCAAAAGTGAAAAAGGGACAACTTAAATTAGTGTAGAACAATTGTCACCTTGTCGTCCTACTACAAAGTTGGAAAAAGGGGGGAAAAACAAATCATTGTGTCAATTTCTAAGGAGAAGAATGCAAAGCTGAGTGAAAGAGTGATAGAGTGAGAATTCAACCGAGCATCCATCGAGTTCGCAGATTCACAGCTTAGACCCCATCACAATGTCACCACCCTGAGTTGGAGAGTTGAGAAGGGCCATCAAGAACACATGAAGTACTTCTCGCATGATAGATGAAAGGGAGAAAGAGGCACCTGTAGTGGTGGATGTGGATGAAATCCACACACTAGAGTACTAAACAAACCCCGTGACAATAGAGGAGGAGAATAACCCAGCGTAGGAGGTTGGGAAAATGGAGGAGGACTTGGAAAGGACTGAGTTTGATACCTCAAGGGGACAAGGGCCATGACACAACGAGCAGGCCATGGGTTCATCACCACAGAGCCATGAACTAGAGGTAGTACAGGCAATAGTACATGATGGTGTACTAGATATGGGGGACTCATTCCCACAAGGAAAACGGAAAGGCCAAGCTGAGAGGAGCATGCACAGAGGGGCCCAACCACAAGTAGAAGGGACCTTGGTTTTTCCAAAGATTCTGAGAGGAGTGCATGTAGATGATGACATGGTCAATGGAGTAACTACCATCAAATACTTTGACCATGATGTGGCCGATGTCACTAAATTTCCATAACTGGCATCCTAGAACTATTTGGAAAGCAGGGGATAAGGGTCATTAGGCATGCCACTGGTAGATTCGACGTAGTGGATTCTGGGGTTGTACAATACAGGAATGATGAATCTAATGGATGTCCCACATTTTTGGAGTGGGAAACATATTATCGCTTGTGTCAATAAACGTCTTGCACTAGTGCATGAAGAAATCTTATGGATGGATAGGATGGTTCCTATCACTATGGACCTCATCGCAAGAATCACGGGGCTACCCATATATGGGGAAAAGATAGAACAATACCTTGAGGATAAGGCCAGAGTTAAGGCCATCTTAGATGATATCAAGGCCAAGTATGGCACAGAGTGAGGTAACAGGGGCATCAAGATCAGTGACATCAACAATCCTACGACTAGGTTTTCCACCAGACTCCTCAGATTAAAACTAATGCGCAAGTGTCACAAAGAGGAATTACTGACTGATGTGGTCATCGGCACCACTCAGTGTGCAAAGGGGAACTTGATGATCTGTCTCCCATACCTTCTCAATTCATTCTTGGAGGATTACAAGGACACACAAGACTAAGGCTCTAAGTGCCACTACTTGTGGTTAGTCATTCACATTGGCCTCATTGGATGGAATGAACCATTATACAACAAGTACATGGAAAGACTAGGGAAATGTGGAATAGGAAGATACATATCATTACATAGCAGTGCAAAACCCAAGATAAAGAATACAAACACAGATATCTTCATGAGGTACTTCATAGAAATGCAGGACATCATTACAAATACATGGCGCATAACACCAGAGATTGTCCAGGGCTTTGGATAGGTTTCCAACTTTAGGGAAATGTTCCATAGTTTATGCATGCAAGCAAAGAGATACAAATCCAAGGAATGTCTACAACTCAACTACTACATGACTATGGAAGAAATACAAAGAGAGGTTCAAGAGTGGCCTGAAGAATGTAAGGTATTGAATATTCCAACAGTGGTACCAAGCGCTCAAACTCAAATGCAGGGAAGACCAATGCCAACACACCAAACATGCACCAATGGGTCAGGAACTGAAAAGAGGAGTGCCCAATGCCAAGAGGGGGGAAGCACCCTAGCCAAGAAGAAACTGCACACATAGAATAAACCACCAATGGGCTCTACACAGGCTCCACCATGTAGAACAACCACCAATACACTCAACAAAAGATGTGTGCATGGAAGAAATAGGTACAGGGACACATGAAATCCCTGAGGAGGAAGAAAGAGGAATAGGGACACAGGAAATCTCTGAGGAGGAAGAACAAGGGACAAGAACCTAGTAGATTCTTGACGGTGGAGGAACAAGGACAACCACTAGAAAGGATACCCAGAGGCCCACTAGTCCCATGCCATTAGCCACCTAGGAGAAGCATCCAGAAAATCACACCAGTGGTAGCTGAAAGAAGGCAAAGGCCCATAATACACATAGCCATATCTCACTAACCCCTGATGATGTGGAGGTAGTGGCAACATTAGTCAAGGAGAGACTGGTTGAGGTTTAGGAGAACGTAGAGAAGCACAAGGCTTCAATATTAGATCAAGTGAAAGCACTGGAGGAGTTAAGGATCAGGGTAGCACATGCACCAAAAGAAACACCCACACAGGCTAAGGAAGGAGTGCCAGTGCCTGAGACAGTGTAGTTTGCAGCACAAGCGAGTGAAAATTTCATCATTGCATTGGAGATGATGTTCATTGATGAAGAAATAACGCAGAAACCCCTCAAAGACATCAAGACATTGGATGTGGCATTGGCCAAGATTCCAAAAAAAGCGCTATATAAAATTCAACTAATCATTGCGTAGGAAATCCATTCTAGATAAAGAGTGGATGTGACCAACCTACAAGTATCCTAGACAGAGAATATCTTGATGAAGGAAGCCCTCAACCTTGAACTGAAACATAGAGAATGAGTGAAAAAAAAAGTGGAGGAGATGGAGCATCAAATCCATATGTTGTTTCAAGAAATTCTTGAAAACACAAATGAGGAGGCAGGGTCATTAGAATAAAAGATGCGTAGGATAGAGAAGACTATCCAGGGATATAAGGAAAAAATTAAAGAGCTAGAGGAGCGTGTCACACGCACTACTCCTCCAGAAGTTAGAGCGTAGTGAAAACAGGAGACAAAAGTAGCTATGGAGGACATAGGTCAAAGAATACAGATAGTCACTGAGCTTCTAGAAAAGAGTGCATAGTTGTGGACTCATCTCCTAGAGGATGGCAACCTCCAGGAATTTCAAGAGAAGGAAACCAAAATCCGTGCAGCAATGGAAGAAGTGAAGCAGCGATAGAAAACAGTGTCACTGTCAGAAAATATCAAGATTGCCACTGAACTAAAGGCTCTGCAGTTGGAAGAGAAAGTGATGCAAGCGCAAAAGACAACAAGATAGACATTGTTGGAGCCCTTCCAAGAAAAGGTGGAGAAGATGGTCATGGAGATCGACGCAGCTAAGAAGAAAATTGAGAAGATCAGATCTGAGGGATGAGATATGTTACAGTCTCTTATCACAGAACATGTGGTCACCGTTATGGCTGAAAAGAGCAGTCAGGATCAATAAAAATGCCAGCGGATAATGGAAATGTATGACACACTGCAGTAGGCAATATCCGAAGCAACAAGAAAGTAGTGGCAATTGCATAGGTTAGGCAGTGAGTCGGGACGATTCACAATGTCAATGTTGGGGGCCTGTTGGGAACATGCCCATTTTGGGGAAAAGGCATGACCTGGAGGAAATATAGTTGGTAGAAAATCATGCAAGGCATTCATGCAAGAACAAGGGAAAGAAATACAACTAGTAGGAAAAGTAGTGGAGGAAAGGAAAAATGCACATGCAGGGGAGACAAGAATGCAAGGCCAGCATGCAAGAATACCTAACTAGGTTAGGGTTTCGGTAAGACAATGTAACGGATGATGAGAAAAAAATAGATATAAATAGACACCTAGGAGGTCTAGCAGTGGGTTGGTGTTTTGATGGGTGTTACTCGCGTGAGATAGAGTAATAGGTATGTAACATAATTATAATATGATATCGTTTTGCAAGTTGTTGAGTTGTGGGAGAGTAAAGTAACTAGACCTCGAGGGTTAGATCATAGGCTGAGGATCCTAGTGCGATCTAGTCAGCCTTGTAAAGGTCATGGAGTCTTTGTTGTGAATGTATGAATGGGGTTATAGTGCACATGAAACCATATATGACAGAACCATAATAAAAGAACTTAGGAGCCAAATCTTTGTGGACGTAGCCCAAGAGGGGGTGAACCACAGTAAATCATGTGTTGTGTGGAATGCTTATTGTTTATGTCTTTGTTGTCAATGGTTATATCTTAGATGAATGTCTTGATGAAGTCGTTAGATCTATTGATTTACATGCATGAAAAAAGAATGGAAGAATAGATAAGATAGATGAATGACATTATATTTCTTATAGTTCTCCAACCCATGGACTCAACACTCCATTCGAGAGACCTTGTGAAAGACTAAGGGCTTCTAAGGAATAAGGACCATGCTTTATTGCGCTCCTCTTAGAAATCTTTGTGAGCAATTGTCTCATTCTTCCCTCATGGCATCATGGATCTCTTGAACTAGGTAATTGTTAACCTATAATTCGAGCCACTACAGGAGTGCTAGTAGGCTATCGCAGGGATGTTGCCACACCTCTCCCTCAATATATGGTTTATGTGCATGGCCCTTTAATCCTTATGTGATTCATATTAGAAATAAATCATTAGCCTACATCCATCAACAAAACACTGTCAATGATCCATAAACAACATTATAATATAATCAATCATATGCCACATATGCATACATGAAATACTAAAACCAATACAATCCACTCCCTGACTCAATCTAGAGTCCAAAGAGGTCCATTGATGCCATTGACATCCTCAATATATCAAGTGTCCTACACACTTAGGGGAAAATCGTCAATAGAATCTGTCAATACATATATATCCAAACAACATAAATCATAATCCATCAACATCATCATAAAAATCCATAAGAGAAATAGACAACCATATACTAAAACTGGATCACTTGCATGCAAGTGTCCTCAAAGAGTAAGTCAATAACATGTGATCACAAGAAAAGGATGTTATAAAGTGAAACTCATGACATGGGTGAAATACCTCCAATGTAGGATTTGGTAATCCTTGGTGGCTTGTGTACATGGAAAGAAACAAAAACTCCCATTATGAACCAACAGTGGCACCTAGTTGGATTCCACCTCTTCCAAATTGAAAACTTATGTTGAGTTGTATCCCATGTTAGTTATATATTAGAGAGTAGAAAACTTGACAAACCCTTTATCACCAGATAACCTTACCAAAATAGGCCTCGAAGCCTCGACCCCTAACCAAGGAAATATTTCAATTCCTATCAATTGTTACTTTTACCTATTGCTCCAAGTTGTTCTGCTTCAGCAACAGTGTGATCGGTAAATTCATTCCATCCTAGATATTTGTGAATAGTTGTTCTTCTATTGATAATGAAGTCTTTTCAATGAGGGAATATTAGTATTTAGTAGGAAAATGTGAGGCACATGCATGCTTTCATGCGTGTTCCAGATTAGGAAGATTCATATCTCAATGTAGGGAGGCACAAGCATGGGATATCTTTTGAGGGTGCAGATCCTAATGTTTGTAAGGAACATTGCTTGAGGAGATTCTCTATATTGGGAGGGAACAGTTCCCAAGTTAAGTAGGATGCATGCTTGCATTATGGGAGGCACATCATTGGATGTGTCTAAATTCATTGTACCCCTCTTCTCTTGTTCTAAACTTCTTAGAAGAGACATAGGGTGCTTCATTGTTTTGGTTAGAGTTTTGAGTTTCAAGCCAGTGTGTTAGCTAGTTGCATATGCAATATTTTATTTCATTCTAATAGAGAGATATGTTTAATTGATTGCTGCAGATTTAGCTTGTTGTTCAATTTTTTCATATTTATGTGTTTGTAGTTCTAGCAATCTTTTATCCATTGTTTGATAGGGTTTAATTATTTTATGATTCCTGGCTATATGATTTTTCTTTATGAGGGTCAAGTGTTAGGGTTTGATCTTTTCAAGGGAGGTGCTTCACTAGATGTGTCCAGATTCATTATACCCATCTTCTCTTGCTCTAAACCGATGTTGGTTGGAAGATCTTCGAACTAATTTCATTAGACATAGACTTAATCCTAAGGCCAACTAAGGAGAACAAACAACACATGATAATTAATCTAGGAGTCAATCATGAAAAAAAACATTCTCATAAAGAATCACTAGTTGGTGATGGTATCCAACATCGCAGGATCGATGCATGAAACGACTGTGTTTAAGTGGGTGGGAAATTTACGTTGACAACCTGATTAACGAACTTACACTAGTGCAAGATACCTCACCGAGGAGTGGGAAACCCTCCAAGGAGTCTGAGTGAGTCTATCCAACATCGATCCCAGGTACAACACCACCTTCCCTGTGATGTCACCTTTGGTATGAAGTCTAAAATATTATGGCCTCTATGGTACCACCTACTATACCAAAGCATAGGGGGGACAATCAATAGTCTTGTTTACATGCAAGGGAAGGGTAACTAAGCCCAAAACCGGTTTTAGAGATTCCTCACAGAGAGGGGTTTCTCCCAAGTGATCATCATAATATATGCAACAACTACACCAAGACCAACAAAGTAGGGTTTATTACTGTGTCAGCCCCAATGAAACCTCATGCTTGACCCTTGTTTTAGAATGGCTTCCCAAATTCAATGATATACCAACTGGATTTCACTCCATAACTCAAAGCTCTATGTTTTTTTTGTAGATTTGGAAATTTATTCTCATAATACTATTCCAAATCTCTACACCTACGCTAAGATGGGTTTGAAGAGCCCTAGAAAATGTGTTAGATAAATTTTAATTAGCTCTTAATTTTAGGATGTTGTTACTCAAAGGAGTGGTCGTGAAACTTAAGGTGTTTATACTTGAATCTTTAAACCATGCAAGAGGAAAATGAAATGCAAGAATTTAAACTTTGATGAAAAATAACTATGGGAAGGAGTAAGAGGTTTCAAGCAAAGTAATAATTTCTTTATTGATTACTATGTGGATCAATTGACAAAGTCTATGTGTGCACTGCTAATGACAAAACATATGAGTTAATTATCTAGAAAAATGGAAGAAGTCTTGCAAGATATTTCAACCCATTTTATTTTGACATAGAGCAATTTAAAATACTACAGACTAAATATTTTCTCTTAATGTTGATATCTCTCAGAACTTGTAAACTGTTGAAGGCAACATTAAAACTCTGTATTCCTAGTTTGATTGGAAATGAGACTCTTAATAGGGTTTCTACTAGGTGTTGGTGCAAAATCGATATTGTTTCTTGTTGGACTTGGATACAGTTTATTGTTGGTTTGCAAGATCAATTAATGTTGGTTTAGATACTATTCTTACTATTGGTTCATAATCATTTTTTTCTACTGCATTGGATAGTAATTGTTATATGCACAAGTTCCCTTCTTTTTGAATACTATTGGGATACTATGACTTGTTGAATTAAGGACTACAGGGGAAATTTAAAATTACTCAATAATATTGTTGTTCTATACCTACAGATTGGCATGGTGTTGATGATAAAAATTGCAATGAGGAATTTTGCCCACAAAGTATTTCTAAAGCCTATTATTTAAACTATGTTAATGATATATAATATTAGTAGGTGGGATCCCCTTGTAGACTGGAGGCTCGAAGATAGTCATATCACACATTTTATGATGTTGTTTCGATGTTGCTTGCAAGGTCTTACATGGTTGATGATGCAGTATTGGTTTTGTTTTGACATAATGACAGATGGATGATTCATTTTATGGGATGTTCTATTATTCAAAGCTTTAATTTTATGTTATGATTGGCATATATTTACAGTTTCTATGTTGATCATGTCACCATGATTTATTACCTAGCTACACTTGCACAAGAAATATGTTAGTGAAAACATAAACAAAAGAAAAGGGAAGAAACTTACAAAGAAAAAAAACAAAAGAAATGACCTATGTTATGCTATGTTAGAAGTTATGTGCAAAAAAATGAAAACAAGTTAGTGTTAATCCTAACTATTAATGGTTAGTGGCTATGTGAATTGCATTTGAGTTATATTGGGCGCATTTGATATAGAAACACATATGGTATGGTATGGAAGTTTGGAAATGGTTAATATGAATTTTTGGGTGGTGCATTTGGCAAGCAATATGGTCGAAGATTTCAATGGTTTGGAGTTAATGACATTGTTAAATGTATTAGTGAGTTTTGGTTGTCGTGTACTTCGGAATTGAATGAAGAGGAGATGGAAGCGACGTGCAGTAAATGCACATCACTTCATACTTCCCCATTGGTCTTTCATGCTAGTATGGTTATTGTTGCATTTCGTTTTGCTGGTAGTTAAGCTATGAGATCCAAGATTTGGAAGGAAAGGTGCGACCAACTCGCCCCATTTAAGCTATCGGTTGCAGGTATGGTTCCTTTTCACCCATCCATGAATTATGATTTGTTTATGAATGAATGATGGATTATTAATGCTCTGGTTTGTGGTTTCCTAAGATTATCAATTGTGTAAATGTGTGGTTGTTCTCTTTGGAATGCGTATGTGGTTATTCGTTCTGCAAGTAAAGGATTTGGTTTGGTTGTTGGTGAAAATCGTGATGGATCTCTATGTTTTTTTAGTGGATATGGGTATTATTGTTTTGTGTTTTTTGGAGGGTTTTGATCTGTTTATCCTTGTTGGTCACTTCCTCACAGTTATGAGGGTAACCCTGTCCAGTCGTATTCAGGCTACTATGTGGTTGTTGTGTATGTTTTTCGGACTGCCTTTTGGTCACTGCGTATTTTCAAAAGTCATGGTCATGGCTTTATTCACATGGTTATGGGATTATTTTTATTGTCTTTGAGTCTCAGAAGTCGTTTATAGGGTGGCCATTATGCCAAGATATATTCCTTATGGTTGATTGGGTGACATAAGTTATGCCTCAGGTATGCATTCCCACTGCCATTGTCATCAAATGAAATGGTTTATGCATATGTGTGTTTTGGGTACTTGTTACTGTCCAATGGGAATTCATTTCTTGTCTGCATCATTGTCCTACCCTTCCCGTCGTTGAATTGTTGCACCATTGCACAGACTAGGACTTATAAGGAACCTTGTGCTTGTATCGAAGGGTATCTGCCTATTGGTTGATATGTTTGGAGGACCTCCAATCTCTCATTGCTATTGATGACCAAGCGAATTCTTAATTTCTTCCTTGTGTTCGTTGTTACAGAGCCTATTTTTTATAAAATTCCCAACTATCTTATTCAAATTGAGCATCTTTCTGATTGTCAAATATTGGTTGTAAAATGGAGTGGTTATGATAGTTGCGTCGAAGACCTAGCTCATTTTTATTTGATTAAATTGGTTGATTGGGAATCAGTGATCATGTGTAGTCAATGGTTGTCTCTTCTTTTTATGCTTTCGATCAGTGTATTCTTACAACATGGTGTCAATTTCAAGTTGGTGATTGTTGTGTGTTTCATTAGTTTCGATCGAGATAATGACAAATTGTGGAAATTGATGACTCTGATTTCATTGTTTCACTGTGTATCTATTATGGAGGCATCATGCATGTTTTATTTAATTGCATCATCAGTGATGAAGCTTAGGTTTTATATTATGATATCATTGAAAAAGTTTTATTAGTTAATATAATGAAAAGGGCATGAAATCGGGCAAGTTTTAGAAGTTTGTGCAATTTGTAAAAGGGAACTATGTATATGTTTTATTGGGTGATTGAAAATTTATGGACAGTGTTTGATATGTTATAGTGATGTATTATAGATAGAAATGGAGCAATGTTGTTGTGTGTTTATTTCGATTTTTTTTTAAATGAAAGGAAAGAAATTAGAGACCAAGTATCCTCTTAACAGAATTGTTCAAAATCATACTGATTATGAGTATGATTACAGTCTGTATTAATTGAGAAATTTTGAAGAAATTGAATGTGGAACAGTGAACAATTTTGACACACAATAATTATTAAATTGGTATTAGTATGTTTTGTATTGAATACAAAGTTGGGTTTATGGATTACTTGATTTGTTTTATGAACAATATTCATTCTTTCCCTACCATTCTCTCACTTTTTCGCACATTACAAGTCCCCTCGGCTTCCCATATTCACTATCCACTGCCCATTCTTAAAATTAAATTATAGTTAAATGAAACTCTGTATGATAACAGTTAGAGGATGGCACATGGATGAAGTACAATGATATGTTTTAATTTACAATGTAGTTGATTGTTTGATGATTTATTGAACAGTAATCATGATCTTCTCTCCTTCATTTTACCACCTTTTTCTCAATACAATCCCTCACATATCCTAGAACCCTTATTCACCCCCTACTCATTAACAAATATTAAACGATTTTTATGGATTGGATTGCATGAGTCTGATGTGTTGCTGAGCCAAATTTTGTTTCATATTTAAATAGATGTCATGTATGGTTGTTGAAGAAACTAGTTTCTAATCAATAATTCATACAGGAATAAGTTTTTTCAGCAGAGGTATCCATGGCCGAGGTAACAGAGGAAGAGGAAATTGGAATAGGGGCCCTAGAAGGCCAAGGTTTTCTATACATTTTGATGTTGACTCGCAAGAGTTGAGCCAGCTATTCCAAGATGGATTTTTTAACTAGATTGGACAAGGAGTGGTCCAACCTAGGCCAGAAAGGCCTCCCTTCCAAGCCCCACATGTCCATGGCATCCCAGTTCCCCCTCATGTCTCATTACAACTTGAAGTCCCTGAAAATGACGGATGGAAAGAGATTGTCCATCTAAAAGTCTCCCAACATCATGGCTGGCCTAAGTTGTCTCTACCTGCTCCTCCACCTATCAATAAATTGTCAAAGCTGCTCCTGCCCACTCACCAGTTCAGTCTTCCCATGCAAGTAAAAGGTTAAAAAGTGAGGCCCACCATGCCCTTGATAAAGGAAAAGTTGTTTCTTCCCCCTCCTCTCCCTCAAATGACTCTTCCAAATCCGCGCCATCCCACATGCATTTGAGAGATGATTTCTCTTATGTTATTAGTGTGATTAGGCCTAAAGGCTCCACATAGCCTAAGGAAATTTCATAGAAATCAAAGAGTGACAGAAACAACAAGGGGAATATTGCCTCCTAGAGTGGCAAATATGGGTTTTAAGTGTTTTTATTTATTGATTGTTGAGAACAATTGACTTCTAAAATTTTGGACAACGCACTATTTTTTGGATATATGGATATTATATTTTTGGATATAGTTTCAATTATCATTGATATAAATTGTCAAATTATGAGAGTGATGATGGGAGCCACAAGGAGGGATGTGTTTGATTGATTAACTAGTTGCGTTATGCTTGTTAAAAAAAACTAAAGGGAGTCACAAGGGGTCCCACCTACTAGTTATTATTTATTAAAGACCCTTGTTATTATTTTATTACTTTTCCCCCTTAACTAAAAGTTTGGTTGAGTTTTAGTTAACTTAACTAAAGAGGTATTATAACTACTTCAACTAATTCCAATTTTTTAAATACAAAATGAAAAGGAGGAACACGAGGACAATAGAAGGAGAAAGCATACTAAGGTATGCTCTTTGAGTTTTATTGAGATAATTATGTTTTCATTCATTCTTTAATTCATTGAAAGCCTAATTTTCTTTTATGATAGAAGGGTCCTATTGTAGATGGCAAGATTCGGGGCTGAATTACATCATTTAGACACTTGTTTTTTAGAGGTGTTGATATATCCTTGATAATATGTGTAGACTTGCATGTTTGTGAATTAAATTTCAGGATTGATAAAGGCTATTGTGCAGAGTCGAGTGGACACCAATCTGTGGCAAGATGATCCAGCTTTTAAAGTTCAGTTTTTTACTTTCTATTAGAATTCCTTTTGTATGGTTTTCATCGGGGACATCTAAGTTTGACTTTGGTCCAAAATTCCTCAGGGAATTTTGTAAAGAGAATGATTCTTTTGATAATTTGGAATGGAATAAAAGATTTCTTTATGTCTCATCTATTTTCATTATTGACTTGGTGTTTTTACTTCTGTCTCTATATTTATTTTAGCATTTGTTATATTCAGAAAATTACATAAATATTGAATTTTTCAGCAAACTTTCATTTATAAAAAAATCAACATAAGCACTTGTAATCAATACTTGTGCATTAGGAAACAAATTTTGATGGCTATAAACATAGGGTGATATTCCTATCTATCTTTCTTTAGCCAAGTAATATATGAAATTGATTAAGTAAGATCGTTTTATATCTTTTCCTCAACATTTATTTGGTGACCATATTGGGGAGATATTCAATATCTCTCTGGTTGATTTTTATACTTGATTATCACCGAATACATCTATTTTTATGATATTGATTCTTTGATTGTTTCATTTCTTAATGACTGTACCTGTTGCAAGGAAACCTAGTATTGAGTCTAGTCTTCAAGATCATACCAACATTGCTTTAAACTTGTTTAACACCATTTTAGACACTACTAATACTTAGGATGAGGTTAATCATTCATGGGAAGTAATTGAACAATACATAAGTGCCCAAGAACATTGGGAAGCTAGACGTAGACATCCTAGGAATCAACCATAACCTTCTTTTCCTTCAGCTTTGACCTTCTTTTCATGTCCTTAGACCCTCGTGTTTCTAGGAGAAGAAGTGGCTTATCACTTGAAATTAATCCTATTTCTAGAATAGGAAGAGGGAACGTTGTGTTATCAACCCAACAAAGTGCTCTTAGGAGAACCTTGTCTGATTCTTCAAATTCATATTTATCTCCCTTACCTATCACCCACAACATGGCATCTAGTGGTGGCTCTGGTGTCACTAGCGGTGCTTCCTCATCTCTGTCTTCAACTTCATTAGTGATTGGTAGCTTATATAGTCACCAAGTCCCTGTCCAATCTATCACAAAACCCACCAAAGTCATTAAAAAGTATGAGATTTTTCAATTTGAAGAAGATGCTACAACCACACTGTGGCATTTTTCCTCTCCTATTAACCTACACCTGCTACTCATCCACTTCCTAAATTCAAAGAGAATCTTCCTAGGTTTTCAGGGAATAATACTGTCACTACAAATGAACACTTGGTGGGATTTTGTAATGCTTGTCACAACATAGGAGCCAATGACAATGATACTTTCATGTGCTTATTTGTCAATTCCTTGGAAGGGAAGGCTGCGACTTATTTCTTTGACGTTCCTCCTACGATTATGTCTACTTGGGAGGATTTAGTATATTGGTTCAAATCCACCTATGGGAAATCCAAAAGCCCAGTTGAGAAGTTACGAGTATACAATAACATCGCTTATAAGGATGGTGAAACCATCAAGTCCCCCAACTTGTGTTTCACCAAGTTATACAATCAAATCCCTGAACTCATTCGACCTTAGAACCAAGCTGCTTTCATGCATTATTATAATGAATTACCTTCCCCCTACCATCATAGGCTTGAGGAAAAATCCATTGATAACCTCGGTTCTTCTCTACATACTTGTTTAGAGTATGAATAAAAACTTGAAAGAACATCCCTTCCTCAAGGAGAATCAATTAAATAGACAGACATGTCCACCCTCTTACAACATGTACAAGACATGAATAATTGTATAATAGCATATGAGTGAAAGGAAAATGTCTCACCTCTTACCCCTGGAGATTCATCCTCTTCTGCACCCTCCTTTAGAAATCCAAATGAAAATAATTTTCAACCTAAAGTTATCATGCCTCGTAGTTGGTGTAACTTTTGCGAGGAACATGATGAGGAAACCACATGTGAGGTAAAGAAGAGTTCCAAAGATAAGACCTTTGGTAAAAGACTGAAAACTACCATCATTGTCCTATATTTTGCAGAGCCAGAAGATGTCATGATCATCAATACTAGGAACAAATCCTACGCTTCCAAAGGAAAATATGATCCTCTCTGAAATTCTTCTAGCCCAAGCTCATCCTCACTATTTGCAACTGTTTAGGTTCCTAAGGCTCATGATAGTCAAGGAACTACCTCTCCTCTCCCCTCTTGCAAATACAATATTCTAAATCAATTGGCCAACATCTAAGCAGATGCAACCCTTCTGGACATGGTTGTCATCCCTAAACAACAAAGGCATCTAAAAAAATTCATGGAAGGAAAATATTTTGTTGTATCCAACCTATATGAAGATGTAAATGAAGAGGATTTTTTTGTAAGTAAAGTAGGTGTACATAAATTTAGATACCCTGTAAAAAATCCCCCTTTTTATATTTATGTAAATATTAGATCGCCCATTGTTGTCACATTGACGGTGGTTCGGGCCCAAGTGTAATGTTGAAGATTTTTGTGGAAGAGATAGGTTTATCTTGTACAAATGAAAACACCAGAAACATTCTCTCTTATAATAGTCTACAATAAACTACCATAGGTGAAATCAAAGACGTGACCTTGATTTTGTGCGCACACCTTGAAATAAGGAAAACCCTTAATATTCATGTAATTGATATGCCAGTAAGAAATTACTCAATCATCTTAGGAATATATTTGAAATCCTTGATAGGTGGATACCTCTCACTCAACGTGACACACATATCCATTCCTCGAAATGGTAAAAACATCATAGTCCTTAGAGAGGGAAGGATTTCACCTTACATAGAAAGTGTTCCACAACCTAATGTGAATTATATCTAAGAGGACCTAGGGGTGTATTCCATCTTTTCTGAGGAGGATAACATTCCCTTGGAACAAATTGACTTAGACAATGGTATGTGGCACATAAAATTTGATGGTTCATGCTATAATGAAGGAAAAAGAGTTGGCATTATCTTGTACTCTCCTGCGGGGAAAATTCATAACTTTTGTTATAGGTTTGATTTTTCTTGCACAAACAATGTCACTGGATTCGAAGCTTTATTATTAGGCATTAAAAATGCTTATAATTTAGGTTGTGGCCACCTTATAGTTTTTGGGGATTCTGAGCTTGTTGTGAACCTTGTACGTAAGATATACTATCCTAACAAAAAGTTGATGAAACGATGCATCCAAACTATTTGGGAACTTATCTCGAACATACTATCTTTCAACATTACTCATGTTAAGATGAATTGAAATCAATGAATGATTGGTTAGTTGTTTTTGCAGCCTCTCCTAATCGACAACTTTTGCCACATGGACCTAATTTTACTTTTCAATCTCTATATCATCCACATATCCTTGAAAATATAGAATCATGGTAGTTCTTCCCTAGCGATGAGAGCATCTGTGCTTTCATTCAAAATGAACCCTATAAGCCCAAGGAAAATATATCCATGGAATATAAAATGATTCCTAAGGGCTTGAATCCTCTAGAGAGTTCATTTACATCGAGTGATGTAGGAAATAAAGAGAAACATAAATAAGAGGAGTAAAAAAGGAAGGTGGGTGAGACCATCTCCTTGAACATTGGAACACCTGATTCTCCAAAGAATGTTAAAATAGGTGCTCAATGTTTTGATGAAGAAAGAATGACGTTTTCCAGACTGCTTTGTGAATTTCAAGATATTTTTGCTTGGTATTATGAGGATATTCATGGGTTTTATCCTACTCTTATTCAACATGCCATTCCCATCAAGGAAGGCATAAAACCAGTTAGGAAAAAAAATACCTATTAACCCTGCATTAGAAGCAACTATTCAAAAGGAGTTGGAAAAACTCTTGAAGGATGGATTCATCTTTCCGATCAAGTATTCTGAATGGGTTTCCAACTTGGTTCCCGTTTGGAAAACAACTGGTCATATCAGATTATGCGTAGATTTTCGCGCATTGAATCGGGCTAGTATAAAAGATCACTTTCCTCTCTCTAATATGGAAATGATTTTGCAACAAGTTGCAGGGTCATAGATGATGTCCTTACTTGACAATTTTTATGGTTACAATAAAATCAAGGTAAAGAGGGAAGATAAGTATAAAACCACCTTCATTACTCATTGGGGAACCTTTGCTTATGAATTTATTCCTTTGGGATTATCTAATGCAGGTGCCACTTTTCAAAGATCTATGCAAATAGCTTTTGACGATTTGATCGACAAGATTATTCATATCTATCTTGATGATCTAATCGTGTACTCTAAAGGACTATAAATTGTCTCGAAGTTTCAAGAAGTATGGTTGGGTGGTTTGAAGATCGCTTTTGTCCTGGGTACAAAATCTTACATTCTAAAATATTTACAAGAGCGATTGTTTTCCTACATCACTAATGGTTCTCACTTAAAACACTACGTGGAACCAACTTGAAAAGTTTTAACATTGTTTGGATTGTTTTGTATATTAGTAGTTCAATTCTATTTTATTTTTTTGTAGTTTCATTACTACTTTTTCAAATTCTACTTTTTAAATAGTTTTTAATTATGCTTTCGTTTTAGTAGTTTTCCTTCTGTTGTTTGCAATTCTGTCATTTTATTTTTTGTTCTAAATTTTGTGGTTTCATTCTGTTATGACATTTCTTGCTTTTGTTCTTTTTGATTTCAATTTTTGGTCAAGAACAAGATGTTGGATCAGTTCTTCCACAGTGACACTCCTTCAAGGTATGGTTAGTCAATAACAATCAATCTTACAGGATTGTTATGATGTTCCCCCTGAAGGCATCATTGAATTTGTTATCTTCTTTCACAGTTGTCTTATGAGAAAATTGGTTATTTCCCTCTTTTGCTTTCCATTTCTTCATCCATTTGTGATTCAAAATAGAAAGTCCATAAACATTTCTCCTTGAAGTCAATAGAAAATTCTGATTGAATGATTATGCATACAGGGATAAACCCCTTCATACTTAACATTTTCCATGAGTTATTCTCAAATTCCTAATCATTTTTCCATTAAATCCGCTCACTTCCCCCTGTTGCATAATCATTCTCGTTATATCTTCTTGATATGTTGTTCTTGGATTGCGAAACCATACATTATGATTTCTTAATCTGTTGGAAACAAATTTCCCTATGGATTCGCTAGTTTATTGACGATAAAAATCACAATGAGAAATTTTTCTCGCAAAGTATTTCTAAAGCCTATTATTTAAACTATGCTAATGATATATAATACTAGTAGGTGGGACCCCCTTGTAGACTGGAGGCTCGGAGATAGTCATATCACACATTTTATGTTGATGTTTCAATGTTGCTTACAGGGTATTATATGGTTGATGATGTAGTCTTGGTTTCGTTTTGACATAATCATAGATGGATGATGCATTTTATGGGATGTTCTGTTATTCAAAGCTTTAATTTTATGTTATGATTGGCATATATTTAGAGTTTCTATGTTGATCATGTCACCATGATTTATTACCAGGCTACACCTGCACAATAAATATGTTAGTGACAACATAAAAAAAAGCAAAGGGAAGAAACTTACATATAAAAAAACCAAAAGAAAGGACCTATGTTATGCTATGTTAGAAGTTATGTGCAAATAAAATGAAAACAAGTTACTGTTAATCCTAACTATTAATGGTTAGTGGCTATGTGAATTTCATTTGAGTTATATTGGGCGCATTTGATATGGAAATGCATATGGTATGTTATGGAAGTTTGGCAATGGTTAATATAAATTTTTGGGTGGTGCATTTGGCAAGCAATGTGGTCGCAGATTTCAATGGTTTGCAGTTATTGACATGGTTAAATGTATTAGTGAGTGTTGGTTGTCATGTACTTCAGAATTGAATGAACAAGATATGGAAGTGACGTCCAGTAAATGAACATCACTCCATACTTCCCCATCAGGCTGTCACCCTAGTATGATTATTATTGCATTTCATTTTGCTGGCGGTCAAGCTTCGAGATCCAAGCTTTGGAAGGAAACGTTCGGCTAGATCACCCCATTTAAGCTATATGTTGCAGGTATGGTTCTTTTTCACCCATCCATTAATTAGTCTCTATGTATGAATGAATGATGGCTCAGTAATGATCTGGTTTTTGTTTTCCTGAGATTGGAAACTGTGTAAATGCATGGTTTTACTCTCTAGAATGATTATGTGGTTATTTGTTCTGCAAGTAAAGGATTTGATTTGGTTGTTGGTGAAAATCATGATGGCTCTTTATGTTTTTTTAGTAGATATGGGTATTATCGATCTGTTTTTGTTGGAGGGGTTCACTTTGTTTATCCTTGTTTGTCAGTTCCTCATAGTTATGAGGGTAATCATGTCGAGTCATATTTAGGCTGCTACATGGTTGTTGTGTATGTCTTTCAGACTTCCTTTTGGTCACTGCGTATTTTCCAAATTCATGGTCGCGGGTTTATTCACATGGTAGTGGGCTTATTTTTATGGTCTTGGTGTCTTAGAAGTAGGTTATAGAGTGGCCATTATGCCAAGATATATTCCTTATGGTTGATTGGGTGATATAAGTTATGCCTCGGGTCTACATTCCCACTAGCATTGTCATTAAATGAAATGGGTTATGCCTCTGTGTGTTTTGGGTACTTGTTACTATCTAGTGGGCATTCATTTCTCCTCTGCATCATTGTACTACCCTTTCCATCATTGAATTGTTGCACCATTTCACAAACTGAAAGTTATTTGGAACCCTATGCTTGTATCGAAGGGTCTCTACCTATTAGTTGATATGTTTGGAGGACCTCCAGTCTCTCAGTGCTATTGATGATCGAGTGAATACATATTTGATTCTTTGTGTTCATTGTTACAAAGCCCATTTTTTCTAAAATTCCCAATTGTCTTATTCAAATAGGGCATATTTCTGATTGTCAAAGATTGGTTGTAAAAAGGAGTGGTTATGACAGTTGCGACGAATACCTAGCTCATTTTTATTTGATTAAATTGGTTGTTTGGGAATCAGTGATAATGTGCAGTCAATGGTTGTCCCTTCTCATTATGCTTTTGATCGTTGTATTATTACAACATGGTATCAATTGCAAGTTGGTGACTGCTGTGTGTTTTGTTAGTTTCAATTGGGATCATGGCAAATTGTGGAAATTGATGACTGTGATTTCGTTGTTTCACTGTGTATCTATTATGGAGACATCGTGCATGTTTTATTTAATTGTATCATTAGTGATGAAGCTTTGGTTTTATATTATGGTTTCATTGCAAAATTTTTATTGGTTAATATAATGAAAAGGTCATAAAGTCGAGCAAGTTTTAGAAGTCTATGCAATTTGGAAAAGGGACCTGTGTATTTTTTTATTGGGCAATTGCAAATTTATGGACAGTGTTTGATATGTTATAATGATGTATTGGGAATAGAAATGGAGCAATGTTGTTGTGTGTTTATTTTATTTCTTTAAATGAAAGGAAAGAAGTTAGATACCAAGTATCCTCTTAACATGACTATTGAAAATCATAGTGATTATGAGTATGATTACCGTATGTATTAATTGAGAAATTTTGAAGAAATTGAATGTGGAACAATGAACAGTTTTGACACACGGTGATTATTAAATTGGTATTGGTATGTTTTATATTGAATATAGATTTGGGTTTATGGATTAATTTATTTGTTTTATGAACAATATTCATTCTTTCCCTACCATTCTCTCACTTTTCTGCACATTACAAGTCCCCTCGGATTCCCATATTCACTATCCACTCCCTATTCTTAAAATTAAATTATAGTTAAATGAAACTCTGTATGATAACAGTTAGAGGATGGAACATGGATGAATTATAATGATATGCTTTGATTTACAATGGAGTTGATTGTTTGATGATTTGTTGAGCAGTAATCATGATCTACTCCCCTTCATTTTACCACTTTTCGCTCAATACAATCCCTCACATATCCCAGAACCCTTATTCACCCCCTACTCATTGACAAATATTAAATTATTTTTATGGATTGGATTGCATGAGTCTGATGTGTTGCTAAGACAAACTTTGTTTCATATTTAAAGAGAGGTCATGTATGGTTGTTGAAGAAACTAGTTTCTAATCAATAATTTATACAGGAATGAGTTTTTTCAGCAGAGGAAGCCATGGTCAGGGTAACAGAGGAAGAGGAAATTGGAACAAGGGCCCTAGAAGGCCAAGGTTTTCTATACATTTTGATGCAGACTCACAAGAGTTGAGCCAACTATTCCAAGCTTGATTTTTTAACTAGATTGGACAAGGAGTGGTCCAGCCTAGTCCAAAAAGGCATCCCTTCTAAGCCCCACATGTCCCTGGTATCCCAGTTCCCCCTCATGTCTCATTACAACCCGAAGTCCCTGAAAACAACGGATGGAAAGAGATTGTCCATCCGAAAGTCTCCCAACATTGTGGTTGGCCTAACTTGTCTCTACCTGCTTCTCCACCCATCATTCAAATTGTCCAAGCTACTTCTTTCCACTCACCTATTCAGTCTTCCCACACAAGTAAAAGGTTAAAAACCAAGACCCACCATTCTCTTGATAAAGGAAAAGTTATTGCTGCCCCCTCCTCTCCCTCAAATGACTCGGCCAAATTCATGTCATCTCGCATGCATTTGAGAGATGATTTCTCTCATGTTATCAGTGAGATTAGGCCTAAAGGCTCCACACAACCTAAGGAAAATTTAGAGAAATCAAAGGGTGACAACAACAACAAGGGAAAGATTGCCTCCCAGACTGGAAAATATGGGTTTTAAGTGTTTTTATTTATTGATTGTTAATAACAGTTGACTTCTGAAATTTTGGACAACACACTATTTTTTGGATATATGGATATTATATTTTTCTATATAATTTCAATTATCATTGATATAAATTGTCAAATTATGAGAGTGATGATAGGAGCCACAAGGAGGGATGTGCTTGATTGATTAACTAGTTGTGTTATGCTTTTTAAAAGAAACTAAAGGGAGTCACAAGGGGTCCCACCTACTAGTTATTATTTATTAAAGATCCTTGTTATTATTTTATTACTTTTCCACCTTAACTAAAAATTTGGTTGAGTTTCAGTTAACTTAACTAAACAGGTAGTTTAACTACTTCAACTAATTCCAATTGCTTAAAGGCAAAAGGAAAAGGAGGAACAAGAGGAGAATAGAAGGATAAAGCATACTAAGGTCTTCTCTTTGAGTTTTATAGAGATAATTTAGTTTTCATTCATTCTTTAATTCATTGAAATCCTAATTATCTTTTATGATAACATGGTCCTATTGTAGACAATAAGATTTAGGGATGAATTACATCATTCAGTCACTTGTTTTTCAGAGGTGTTGATCTATCTTTGATAGTCTATGTAGACTTGTCTGTTTGTGAATTAAATTTCATGACTGATAAAGGCTATTGTCCAGAGTCAAATGGGAAGAAATTTGTAGAATGTTGATCCAACTTTTAAAGTTTAATTTTTTACTTTTTGTCAGAAGTCCTTTCGTATGGTTTTCATCGGGGACATCTAAGTTTGACTTTGGTCCAAACTTACTTAAGGAATTTTGTAAAGAGAATGATTCTTTTGATAAATTGGAATGGAATAAATTATTGATTTATGTCTCATATGTTTTGATTATTGACTTGGTGTTTTTACTTCTGTCTCTATATTTATTTCAGCATCTGTTATATTTAGAAAATTACAAAAATACTGAATTTTTAAGCAAACTTTCATTTATAAAAAAATCAGCCTAAGCACTTGTAACCAATACTTGTGGATTAGGAAACAAATTTTGATGGCTATAAACATAGGGTGATTTTACCGTCTCTCTTTCTTTAGCCAAGTAAGATATGAAAATTCTTGAGTAAGATCATATTATATCTTTTCCTCAACACATGGCATATTTTTTATTGGTTAAGTGGGGTTATTCTCTACTCATTGTAAAATTACTATGTATAATTACAAGTTTGCTAGATATCTTATGACCCTAGAAACCCTATTTTGTTGGCCCTTTGTATCAAGATGCAGAGTAGCCTGAAGCAGTTCTCTCTAGCCTAAATGGAGACTGATGCAGAAGAATTCATGCTTCTAAAACCTACAGCTATGGATTACACATAGGGGGTCTCTCAATTTTACTAAAGGAGTTGGTTCCCTAAGGAAATTATTGTATTTCTCTAAGTTATGTACATGTGTTCTACAAGATGGGATTGTTGGGAAGAATATGGTTGTTTTCTTAATTATCGATGCATTTGGTTATAAGGATGGAATGTAATAGAGCCTTCCAAATCAAGATAGATATCAAGAGAGAGTTAGATATATCCTAGAGATCTCGTGAGGATTTTAAGAGTTTAGAAATCCTAGAGATTGGGTCGTTGATATTTTTGAGGATTTGAACAATTTTTAGTTCAGAAACCCTCTTGTATAATATTGTAAGCTTGAGAGGCATTGAGAGGTTAGAAAAAAGAGAGAGATTAGAGTGTATGTGTGTGATAGAAATTTTTGGCATATCATAAACCATTTCCCACACACTCTATCGACAATCTATGGAGACTTTCCTTAAGTACAATGTTTGCATGATCTTGTGGAAGTTATCCTTGCAACTCACCCTTTTTTTACAAAGGCCTCCCTGTAATTTTGTTACTTATAATGGATTTTAAAGGAATCTTAAACAAAAAACAATGTAAACATTTCCAAAGAATCCAAGCTCCATGGTGATAACCTTTGGTGGTCAGTGAAGGGTGTAAATCTAGGGTGGAGTAAATGTAGATCGATCATATGACATTTTTGGAGCTAACCCTTGACTCTACTCAAACCATAAAAAACGTTTCATATCACTTACTTTCACAAAGTTGTAGCAGGTTTCTATTCAATCATTCCCCTAAAATGAACTTTAATCAGCATTTAATGGTGGGAGTGAGGACGAGGGGAAAACATTCCAAAGTTTTGATGATGGTTTCAATGGGATATTATGGGGAAAGTGGCATCTGAACACATTTCTCATCAGTGACTTTAACATTCAACCTCAATACTTGACTTCAACGTTCAACATTCAACTTCAAGATGACAAACCCTATGCTGGAAGGTAACCAAAACTTATCGATTTCGATGACATTTTTGTCTGCTCCTCTATTGCTCTATGAATCCTTTGGCTCATTGTGGCTCTTCTCTCTAACTTCGGCTCTTCTCTCTAACTCATGTCTCTTGGTCTAGGCGGGATCCTGGATCTCTGACTCCTCTGGATATAGCAAGGGCTTAATTATTTGGGTGCAGGGTCGAATATTTTCACGAGTATTGGGTTAGGGCTCCAGTGTGGGTTCCATTTTTTCATAATAAAGTTGGGTATGATTTGTGGGTTGAGTTTTTTTTTTGTGATTTAAGGCTCGAGAATGGGTAATTATATGTTTTATATGTTATATATATTACATATATTTTATTTCATATATTATATTTATGTATTATATGTTATATTAATTTTAAATGTTATATATATTTTATATACTATATTATATATATGTATTATATGTTATATACTATGTAGTATATTATATTCTATAAGGGTTTCCTTGTTTGAAGTCTAGTCCTCCTAGTTTGATCATGCTCCACTACACCCTAAATTGCATTGATTAATGCCTCATATTTATGGTCTATGAAATCCATATTTTCCAAGATGGTTTTTTTTTGCATGCCTTGTTCCTCAATTATATGTGCTATGAAGGATTTGTTATGTGAGTAAAGGTCAATCAACTTTAAATACTTGGTGTCCCTGCTATTAGAAAACCTTGTGTCTGGAATCCATTCCATAAGTTCTACATCAATGGAATTTGAAGATATATTTCTTATTTTCTCCCTATATGATTTCTCTATTCTTACCACCTTTTACTTGATTGCAATTGGGAATATTTTGTGGTACCTCATTGTAGCTTCCCCGACTTCCATTTCCTCTCTAATTTGATTTGTGGGGGTGGTTCCTCTCCTACATTTTTTGTTCGACCAAGACCTACTTCTCTTGACTACCTTGGTTTTGTATTCCTCCTTTGTTGGCTTCCCCTCTACGTATTTTCCATTAATCTTTGCTAGTTGATCCCAACACTTCACAAGACTATAAGAAAGAGTTAAACATATATTTGGTATATTCCTATTTGTTCCTTCCAAAAATTCCTCTAATACCATGTCTACAACAATATGTAGAGAAGGTGAATCTCCCTCCACAAACAAAGGCACAACCTCCCTTCTTTCCCAAGTTTGAGCACCCCCCCGTATACAAAAACAAAAAAGGTATGGATATTGTCTCTTTCCTTATAGATTAAGCTTAAGAGGATCCAAGGAGCTGTAGGGAGTGTTTTATTCCAAGGAAATCCTATAGAATTATAGGCACTACCAAGAATGACAAAAAAGTCTATAATATTGAAGCTTCATCCATGACTCATAAAGACAAACTTTACCTATGAAGTCCAATCATATTTCTCCTTGTTTCTCATAACTGAAATGGAATAATTGAAATTAACATGTTATCCTTTGTATTTTTTAACCATCATTCACATAGAAGGTGGAGTAATGAACATATGAAATGGAAATTGGATAAATAATAGAAGAGAAATGGAGAAACTTGCAACATCCTTACCATGATACTCACACACTACAACATGATAACTATACATTGCCACCTGAGACTCAATAAGAAAAAAATTCCCCCCTTCCTTAATAAATGTACCTTACATGATATATAGGGGTTCCCCATCCTATATATATATGCAAAGACAATCCTCCTTTAGGCAGGTTGCTTCCATATCATCCCAAGTTCCATGTAATTTTGATTTACTAACAACACTCATTTTCCAATCTATCTGCCAACCTATTTATTGTAAATTTGACATGAAGGGGGATGAGCAAAAGGATAAGTTAAATGTTGTTGGTTATTCATTATAAACATGAGGAAATCCTCCATTTATATAACAACTTGTCTAACTTGGTACCATTTAACAATCGCTTGAGAGAATTTACCAATATAAGGGAATCTCCTTCCACTTTCAGTAAGTCGTATCCATGAGTGATTGAAATGAGAAGGAATTTTAATAGAGCTTCCAATTATATATAATTATGTGTGTATGTCCCTAGAAGCCCCACATATACCTTGAGGATATGATCTAAGGAATCCATGAAAATTCCCCCTAGTCCCGAAGGATCAGGATTTCCCTTCAAAGAACCAACAAAGTTGAGTTTTATGAAGTCCACAAGTGGGGAAAATTGAATTTTGAAGGATTTATCTTGGAGAGGAGATGAGATAAATTTCTCGCTTAGATTCTTGGAACCAATAATCTAGAGGGAAAGTATTCTTTGTTCCTTGTCAAAACTTTTTTTTATTTTTTCTACCTAGGATAAACAGTTAATAGTTTCCTTTATGTTTTGCACAATTTGTTACCATAAAAACTCCATTCCCCTCCACTCACCTTTCGATATGTGTGTTATCACTGGAATTTAATCTGCAAATGGTTACATGAATCTAGCCTCTTCAAACACCCATTAGTTCATCCATGGCCCAAAAAATGCATTTCCAAAGGGCACAAAACTATACAAATGGTTAAAGAAATAGCATGTGCTAAGGATACAAAGGTAGTGTGCACACGTGCAACATTTGAATAACGTTAGAAAAGTGCATATGCGCTCGATGCACGATTGCGGACGCAAAAAGCCGCACACACCTTAGAACGATGCATTTATGATTTTGGTCGCCCTTCCACCCACTTTTGTTTCATCTCCCAAGTCAATTTGACACCCAAATCCGAGATGAATCCGAGTGGGGGGCTGGTCAAAGACCTAAGGGTGCCCTAAAGAGCTCCTTCTTCACACTAAAGACTAGTTTAATAATTCCTCAAAGATTTTCTATAAAAATAGGCCATGGGTTCACTATATTTTCAAGGAATTCATTTGTATTATTATGTTTCCTATATTCTCTTGGAGGATCCTCTTTCCTCATCAAGATCATACAAGAACCATTTCATTTATCCATTTATATCACCTCTTGAGTGAATGTGCTTTGGATTTTCTTCACCATTTCCTTTTAGTTTGTTACTTGTAAGAAGAGATCAATCATTGGGGGTTCAAGAGCCCTCCCTTGGAGGAAGAGGGGACCCATAAGTCTCCCTTTCTCTTTGGTGTTTTCCCTCTAATACAACTTATCCATTGGTGACATAAATGTTGTTTAAATGTTGTTCTATTTCTCTTATGCACTCTAGTTTAGTTTCTTTTATTGTTAGTAGCTTAATTCTTTTCTTATTTCGTATGCTTGATGTTTCTAACTCTTGCATTCACTGTTGTCTTGTGCAATGAACCCAATTGGACTTGTAAGCGTCCTTATTTTTCTCATTTAGGTGATGAAAGGGACGCAACATATTGGAGACTACACTAGGGATAGGTATCAATTCCCCCCCCATTTGGGTTGTTTGAGAACTTCTTTTTGGTTTATTTAACTTGTAGGAACCATAATGAGCCCATGCCTACCTGCAAAAAGACAAATTTAGAGCTGAGTTGAGAGAATTTCATTTGAAATTTCTTTCACGGCCATGTAACAGAAAGTGCGTGGGTTTGTTAACCCACAATCACGTCTTTCGAGCACGTGAGCCAAACCCACTGTGTTTCTTAGCGCATTCTACGCACTGCGCCAAAAGGTCATTTTTTATTTGCACATTGGCGCCCAATGCGCCTCTGTCTACTCTGTGACCTGCACATCTGTCCAGAAAATCATACATTGTAAGGGTTTTTGTGATATGTTGGAGGCCCATAACCTTCTTAAGTTTGATTCTATGCAGATTGTAATATGCACCATGTTAGAACCCTATATAATAGGGAATCAGTGTTCTGAATAATATTTATCTTTTCCAGGCATATGTGTTCGCTCATGACGCATGGTGAAGGCAGCGAAAGGCGCCCGACACTGACCAAGCATAAGATGAGTGCTTGCGCACGAGCTCCAAAGCGAGTTCCGGTGCATTTTTAGCCAAAAAATGGTGGATTGGTTTGAAATGGTAAATTTGACTCTTGGGGGTAAATGAAAAGTTGGGTTATTAGTTTTTTTTGGTGAATTTGGCAAAAAAATGGCCCCTCGGCCTTTTCGTTTTTGCAGAATTTTATGCAAATATTTGTAGAAAAAAATCATCTCGGCCTAGGGCCAACCCCCTGAATATTCAACACCACAAATCAACAACAAACACACAAGTGCGCGCTAGCACTACTCCATAAACCAACAACAAACACACAATCCAGTGCCATCGCCAACACCAATGCCTAACCCCAAAGCCCAAGCCTCATGCTCACTTCATCGAAAGACTACATAATGGTTGGCTCTTATAATCACCTAAACTTCAAATTACCATGTGAAGGTGGGATATTGCCCACAGATAATCAAAAAATAATAAATGAAGCTTTTAAACCCTATGCCAGGTGTTTGAAACAGATCCAAGGTGACTGTGCAGGTGTCCGAGGGATGTAACAAATGTGAAGAAATTGGACAGTGGCATGCTAAGAGGTGTCCCTAGTGATAGAGAGAAAGCTGGTGCGGGGGCCAAAATCAAAGTTGTTTTTTGTAAAAGGCCTCTCAACAAGAAGGAGATTTCTAAGAAAGAAGAAGATATTATAACCATTGAACCAAACCATACTTCTCTTACAGTTCATGAGACTAAGATCAAGGTGGACTTGACTATATATGTTGAGAAACATGAATTTGTTTTTGATGTAGTGTTAGATGACCAAGTATCTAATGATGAAGCGTACAGAGTGACTGTTGAGCCCATTGTTCCAACAATATTTCAACGGTTTAAAACAACATGCATTGCATATGGGCAAACAGGTAGTGAAAAGACTTTTACCATGCAGCCCCTGCCACTGAAGGCCTCCCAGGACATTCTGAGATTAATGGATCAAGTTTACAAAAACCAAGGATATCGATTGTGCTTCAGTTTCTTTGAAATTTATGGTGGCAAGCTTTATGATCTACTTAGTGAAAGGAGGAATCTTTGCATGACAGAAGATGGCAAACAATAAGTCTGTATTGTGGGCTTGCAAGAGTTCAGAGTATTTAATGTGGAGACTATCAAGGATTTCATTGGAAAAGGAAATGCTTCTAGGAGCACTGGCGCGACAGGAAAAAATGAGGAATCTTCACGTTCTCATGCATTCTTCAACTTGTCATCAAAGATCAGTGGATGGTAGTGAATCAAAGCCTGCTCATTTGGTTGTGAAACTCTCATTCATAGTTCTCGCTGGAAGTGGGCATGGTGCTGATACAACAGACAATGATCACCAAACAAGAATAGAAGGAGCAATCTAACATAAGTACTACGAGATTCATTTGTTGGCGATTCACGCACTGTCATGATATCCTGTATTTCTCCAAACTCGAGCTATTGTGAACACACCCTAAACACTCTAAGATACGCTGATTGGGTTAAGAGTTTTTTAAAAAACTTGCAATTCAAAGAAGGATATGAGCTCTCCTGCTACAACACTGAGAGAGTCATCTATTGTGCCACTGACTCTGCCATTGTCGTCACCATTGCTTTCACAGTACACTTCTGAAAACAATAGCTTGGATCTTCAAAATGATTGCAATAGATTTAGATGGTATAAACAGTCAGATGGTGAGAGTTACCAGCATTTTACAAATGCTCAAAAATTCTCCAAGTAGAAAATTCATCCAGTTTTCTAACACCAAGCCATAAGGTAGAGCATCCCAACTTATCAAAAGCTGAATCAGTAAATATGGCATTTCAACGCATTAATTGGGAAAGAGAACTGGCATTTTCCTTCAAGGCATTCAAATTTCAGTTGAGCAGCCAACAAAGAAATGATCTTCTCCAGAAACCGATGGTAGCAAAGAAACGAGGTGGCAAAGTATGCCAGTTTTCAGGCATAGATAGAACCATATGGCAAGTAGGGAGTTCATTTGCAAAGCACACCTGGAAGTTAGAGCACAAGTGGCATTTTCCAGCAGGACATTTAAATTTCAGTTGAGAAATTACAGGAGGAAAGACAACAAGAAGATTATCATCTCCAAAATCCGAGGCAATCAAAGGGACAAATGGCCATTTTTTTCCATGATTCGAGGGATAGACATCACAACCCCTCAGCAAATTTGATATGACCAAGAAAACAGTTTCTAGAATTAGTTTTTCCCTTTTTTTTTACTGCTGGGTTTGTTCTGGAGACAGCCTACAGGTGTCTTTTTGTAATTGTTTTTCTATTTTGAGAAAACAGAGTTAAGGCCCGAATCTTTGCAAGGCTAGGGGGATTTTTTATTATTTATAGAGATGTAAAAGGAAGAAAATGGGTTCAACTGGGAAGAATAGGAGAGGGTCGACCTGTGTGAGAGGTTTAGACCTGAATTTGTAGTTTTCTTTGCTGGAGCTGAGGGATGTGTTTAGCCAGAGAATTTCTCTGTAATTTTAATGATGGATCAGTAATTAGACATACTTTCTTTTATAGGATTCCTGTGTGGTGATATTGGTGGTGTTTTTCCTCTGTTCAATGTTTTTCCTATGATCATTATGCTTGTTTTCAGTTCTTATTATCAGAAGGAAAGTAATAGAAGAAGAATTTATCAGCAGATACTCTGTTTCTTAGCTTGTGATAATATTTATGTTTATCTTCTAAAAGGCTAGTTTAGGAATTCTTAGCTGCTCCTTTGCCTGGATTTTTTCCTCACCCATTTCTTCCTCAAATCGACGCCATCTAAACTTAATTCAATCCAATATTGCCACTACCTTTCCCTGTGAGAGAACTTTATCCAGATCTGAGATTGAATCACATTGTTTAAACCGCAGACCCCATTTTCCCAATGGCCCTCCTTGTTGTCCCTGACTAACCATTTTAAAATAAAAAACTCCATATTCTCATTACTTTCTTAACTAGCCTACAATCTATCCCTTACAAACAAAGCTAAATCTAAAAGAGAGATCCCTCTTTGAGTCTTGGAGGGCTAGATCCAAGACTCGAAGCAGTTCAATATTACCTCTGTGATTGCCTCAGCAGTCTTAGGCAAATTATAGAGTGCTAACTTATTTGGTGACTCCACTGGGGATCTTCTCCAGAGCTGCACTTCAAGTTTAGTTTTGACTTCTGATGGTGAACAAAAGCCAAACACAGGAAGGTTGTACCAGTCACCTGGCGACTCCATTGTTCAAGATCCCAAGCTTCAAAATTCACAAGCGACTCTACTGCTAAAGAATCCATATTTCAAAGCCTTGATGATGCTTCAAGATGATAGGGTATGTGGAAAATCCTACGTATTGTGAAGTTATAGAAGAATGTAGAGGTGAGTTAGCATATTTACAGTTTGATGAAGTTTCGTTAACTGTCGTGTTTCATTGTTGGAAATCGAAATTTTTTTCTCATAAAATTAAAATATGTTTTCTCGAGCTAGTTGCTGAAAAACTTGAAAAGGATATCGAGCTTTTGAATACTCAGATTCAGTATTATAGTTTCCAACACCCAATTTTTTTTTATGAAAATCTTACGTCTCCAAAAGCAAAGGATATGGTATCATCTTTTGATGTTATGATTGATGAATATTTTGCTTGCAAGCATAATCCTGAAGTTGAACTATTGGAGTCATGGTCTAGTATTGAAGACATAGATGGGAAAATTATCCATGTTGAAATGCTAAAGGAATACCCGGAGAATCAACAAACATGTCATATATTTATTGACCCGGTAGCAAATTATATGGAGATCTTTTTCAGTATAACTATTCAAACATGTTTTTTCTACAAGGACCGAAGCCATCACCTGTTGCTAGTACATATTTCAGCCTTGATTTTCGTCAAGCATGATGAGGAAACCCGATCATAGGATCAACTACTTGATTGGATTCATTGGCATTTTTGTATTACCTAATTCAACAAGGTTATGAGGTAGATTAGGGTAGGTAGGAATGTGCCAATAAGCTCAACAGAATGAGCATCTTCTCTTTTTCGTCTTTTCATGGTTTTATTTTCAGTTTATAGTTTGGGGGCAGCCCAATGATCAGCTGGTCGGCGAAATTTAGAGTTCAATGATTCTAGACACCTCCATCGGAGCTATCTTCCCCAGGTGGAGCCTATGTTAGAACCCTATATAATAGGGAATCAGTGTTCTGAATAATATTTATCTTTTTCAGGCATATGTGTTCGCTCATGACACATGGTGAAGGTGGCGAAAGGCGCCCGACACTGACCAAGCATAAGATGAGTGCTTGCGCATGAGCTCCAAAGCAAGTTCTGGTGCATTTTTAGCCAAAAAATGGTGGATTGGTTTGAAATGGTAAATTTGACTCTTGGGGGTAAATGCAAAGTTGGGTTATTAGTTTTTTTTGGTGAATTTAGCAAAAAATTGGCCCCTCGGCCTTTGCCTTTTTGCAGAATTTTATGCAAATATTTGTAGCAAAAAATCATCTCGGCCTAGGGCCAACCCCCCAAATATTCAACACGACAAATCAAGAGCAAACACACAAGCGCGCGCTAGCACTACTCCACAAACAAACAACAAACACACAAGCCAACGCCAGTGCCAACACCAACACCTAACCCCAAATCCCAAGCCTCGGGCTCACTTAATCGAAAGACTACATAATGGTTGGATCTTATAATCACCTAAACTTTAAATTACCATGTGAATGTGGGATATTGCCCATAGATAATCAAAAAATAATAAACGCAGCTTTTAAACCCTACGCCAGGTGTTTGAAACAGATCCAAGGCAACTGCGCAGGTGTCCGAGTGATGTAACAGATGTGAAGAAATTGGACAGTGGCATGCTAAGAGGTGTCCCTAGTGATAGAGAGAAAGCTGGTGCGGGGGCCAAAATCAAAGTTGTTGTTCATAAAAGGCCTCTCAACAAGAAGGAGATTTCTAAGAAAGAAGAAGATATTATAACCATTGAACCAAACCATACTTCTCTTACAGGTCACGAGACTAAGCTTAAGGTGGACTTGACTGCAGTTTATATTATAAATACCATCTATCATTTGCTTCATCAAAATACAAATGCTGTGATTATATCTTCGAATTAAATAATGAGATTTATCTTTGAATTTTAAATTGAATGATAAAATGCATAGATTGCTTCCAGATTTATCTTGTTGTAATCATGTATAATTATGAGATCACAGGTTTATGTTTGTGTTTCCTTTTCTGTCATTAAAACCTAAGCTGCCAATACATGTTCTGAATTTATTTAGAATAGTCATAAGGTTCATTGCAGATTTCTGTCTTGGACTTGGCAGTTGGATGTTCACCACTCATGCAAATGCTTGGATACACCTCACTAATTCACTGACAGGATAATTTCTTTGTATTTTTCTATCATTTACATATCATTGAAACTAGAATGTATGGTTCAACTTTGACTATCCACATGTTAACGTTTCATTAACTTTTTTTTGCAAGATTATTTAAATTTATAAAATAAAAACAACAAATACTTTTATGTGTTTTCTTTATCTGCTTCCTAGAAGCAATCATTTTTCACATCATTTTTCGTAAGTTTCGATTAAAACTTGCATCTTGTAAATCGTGTAAATAAACAAGACTTGTATATCTTCTGCTTAAACATAACTATTACAGTTACATTAGAGCATATGTACATATATATAGTGTTTAGTAATTAGTTAGTTATTTCTCTCTTTTATTTGTTTCTTTTAGGATTCTTAGATTGGCTAATGGAGCCATTAAACCCATCAGAACGAGTTACACCAAATGACTTGGGTTATTTAGACAAACCCAAACTGGACTCACTCTTCTATTTGACGGATGGTCAATTTCTCCCATCAACAGAACTGTCACGACTTTGTTCGAAGGACAGCCTCATAAATACCCCTGGTAACATTATCACTAGTTCACTTAATATCCTTTCTTTACACTATAGTATGTTTTGTTGTGGGTGGTTGACTAGGGTATAACAATATGAACTTCTAGGAATAGTGAAAGGTTATGTGAGTTCCTACGTTACATGACATTTGTTTACCATGAGCATGATAGATTAGGTAAGATTTATGCCATACATAGAATCAAATATAAATACTTATAAGTTGGTTTTTGCTAAAGACTCCATGTGGTGAAAGGTCATGTTATAAATATGATTTTTGGAGCAGTGCTAATGTGCAATAGTCCATATGGCCTACTATATATATATATATATATAGGAGGTATATATAACAAGTAAGGATCTTATCGTATGCTAAATTGACCAACTATGTATACATGCATAATGGTATATGTTAAGAATTCCATATGTGGGATTTTATTAGGGTAAGCATGAAGATTTCACATAATGGTTGCAAAACTGAATGTGTTGAGTTTTAGATATGAGTTTGGTCCTTTGGTAAACAACTTACATAGATGCGTAATGACAGGAATAGTATCACCGTTATGGTATGTATACTATAGTTTCTAAATGAATACAGTAAGCAATGCATGCATTTTAATTGATAAGTAACGATAATATATTTATGTTGAATAAGTAGTGGAGAGCAAAGGAGTTTTAATGCACCTAACAATTTTTTTTTTTTTTTTTGGTAAATTTTGGGTACTTTGAACCTAACCTCTCTAACTCCTCACATAGATAGAATAATATATTTTCCATGTAATAAATGTTGACATTAGTTAATAAGGCCTATTTAATAAATATGAACACTTCAATGTAAGAATACCTAATAGAAACTTTTGCTTCGAGAAAGATCTTCATCTAGAATGTTCTTTAGAAGATATAATTAGTATAAATAAGAGTAGAAGGCATGATAAATCTTTGTATAGAGAATTTTTTTAATAGACCTCTTCTCTGCTGGAGGTTTCCCCCTCGAAGAGGCAAGTGAACATTTTTTCCTATCAATAAAGGTATTATTTTGGTGTTGTAGTTTCATATATTCTTCCATTCCATTGCTATATTTCTTTTCTCTGTTGTTATTCCGTTGGTATTCACTGCAATATTTCTATTTTCTTCTATTATAATAGATCTATTTCTTAACAAGTAGTATCATAACAATTTCCTTGGCAGGATTTGTGGGTTAAATTTTCTTTTCCAGGGTAGAGACGTGTTCTAGTGTCTTTAAACTAAAGAGATTTGTTGTTCAACGTTGTTACACATAAAATTTCCACACCTAGGTAGCTCGACCTAGGTGTCACAAGTGTCATATGCACCTTGCTAAGTGTCACATACACCTCGACACCATGATGTAACATATGTCACAATCCCTAGTCAATGTGGAGGATAAATATATTATATGAAGGTCAAAATACTATGTGCACATGAATTATTATTAGTATTCATGAAAAGGAAATTAATTTAGTGTGAGAATCCACCTCATGTTTGGTTTAAAAAATTTTAGGGGAGGTTGAGGATCTCATGGATGGTTGAAATATTTCCTCCTTAAAATCCTTGAGAGATATTTCCTTCCTAAAATCCTTAAGATATATTTTCTCCCTAAATATCTTGAAGATCCCATTTTAGTGGATCTGATGAGTGATCCTCTCCATGGTGGTTAAGCCTCCAAATCCTATATAATGAGGGATTTCCATGGAGAGGAGAATAGGGGCAGATTAGAGGTATCAAACTTATGACACTAGGAGAAAGATTTTGGTTATGATCTTGGGATGATTGTGTAAGGGATGGATGAGGAGAGCTTGGAGGACTGTTGCAGCATCATCCATGGTTGAAAGTAATCTTCTTGAGTTGTCATATTAATATATGCTTGGCCTATTTCCTTCTATTTTATGTATATTTACATATGTTTGTTTGTTGTAGATGAATTTGTTTAATCTAGTATGCTAGAGTAGGATTTTCCTAGTGTCTCTTTGTTGTATGTGGTTTGCAGGTATCAAGATGTGCGAACGGGTTTGGAGATCAAGATCAAATTAGAGCAGCGAGGAAAACCACCAGAATATGGTGCATCACACTTTATTCCTTATATTTCTCTTTCTAAATAGTTAAGAAAATCTCAAAGGAATGTTAGTGTCCAATGTTAGCATCTTTCTGTCTTAGTAATAGGGGTCTAGGATCTAAGAGGATATTCACCTGTACATAGGGGAATTTTCTTACAACAAAAATTGGCGACTCCACTGGGGAAGAACATTGAATTTTCTTTCCTTGGATTGTCTCTTCATATTTCCCAATTTAGATAATTTTTATTGTTTGTCTCTGATCTATTTCCTTTCTCCCCTCTTCATTGAAAATTTCATAAAATTATGGGAATTCTAGGTGAAATTTTCCGAGTTTTTAGCCTCTGTTATATGTTTCTCAGAAGGGTAACGCTCCCATGGAGTGTATATCAAAGCATTGATTATAGATCAACATTGCACGACAGGTTTTATCAGAGCACTACAATTCTTTGTTCCCTTGGAAAAGGGAGCATTGATCTTATTTTTTGGTGATTTCTTCCCTTTTCTGCTAAGTTTTTCCCAATCTATCCTGCAGAGATCTTTTCCCAGAGTCTGTACTTTGTCTTGTGGCTTTGTTTGGGTTATTTTCTTTTAAAGAAGCTCACTTTTGATTTTAGTGTATCTTTGAAAACAATTTTTTTTAATTTCTTTCTTTGCATTAGATTGG
>SNQJ01S0033867.1:6680-32068 GCA_010110895.2 Picea sitchensis
GGGGGGGAGGGGGGGGTCTAGAATGGGCGACTTTGTGTGGGTCCCCCTATCATCTCTTCATGATTTCCTCCACCTTTCATTTTCCGCCATTTGTCTTCCACTCCATATATCACCTCCACTTAGCACCATCCTAGCCCACCTTATTCTCATTTTAACCTCTTACCTTCTGACGCCTGTCCCTCTCCTTTCCGCATCACTCAGTCATAAGAAATGCATCCTCCCTCGACCAATCATGTCCCATCACCTCCTCATCCGCTGTTTCCCCTCACCCTGCCTGGTCACTGCTCATCCACCACTTCCAATCGTGTGCCCCAGTCTTCGCACCGACCTCCATGCCTTATCATTAGGCCGTTCAGCCAATCTAGGTGACAACGCGAGAGGGCCTCCACATCCCAAGAGTGCAGAGTTGACCGGGTTGTTCCCAATCCCAAGGAAGCAATTATTGAGGTGGTTGGTGGTGGTTAGACATCGTCTCCACCATAAATGGAAAGTCCAAAAAGGGACCTGAGATAGGTCAATTCTTTTGCAGGGTTGCCAAGAGCCTAATTGCGTCTGACACGAGCGCACGACCGTCCAGAGACTGCATGTGTAGTCTACTAGTAAACATCCAGATGTAATGTTTTTAATGATAAGTCTCAGTTTTGTTGTCGTTATTGGCTTGGGTACATGTAGGAAATTTTGCCATTTTTGTAATTTATCGATGGTAGAGATAAGCTCCCGAATGTAAATCTTTAACAAAGCCTCTGGTTCTCTGGTTATACAATGATATTTTGAGATTTCTTGTTTAATGGCAGCCAACCTCCTCCTTTCCTTGTTCCTCTAAATTTGAAAGCCCGGGTATGGATGATCTAGTCGGGTGTTGTTGTAACTATATGATGTATGTTTGATTGTATTGGTTCTACAATGTTTGAGGTTTACTTTGAAGTTCCTCTGGTCTGAGAGGATCTCACATCTGAGACTTTTCCCCTTTCTTCCCTCCACTTACTCACCACTATGCGAATTTATTGGCTTAAGTTAAATCAAGACCTCACATGTCCTTGTTGTTCCAACCCAGTTTTCTGAGTGAGCGATATTGTTCTGAGTTTACTTCCATTTGATCACCCCCTTTATAAACAAATCATGACATAAACTGATGGGCCTCAAGCTTACTCCTGCCTCAATCTAGAAGTGACTTCTAACATTGTTGCCGGGGAAAAAGTTGAAAATTTTCCCTGGGATTGAACGACATCAAGCCTTTGATTCTGAAGGTGCGTCAGGCATCAGAGCCCTACGAGATTGCTACTGTGCACCTGGCGACTCTACTGTGACGACTCCATTGTGGTGAACCTGTTATTTTAGTTGTGGCTTCTAGAGGCAGACACATGTGGTCCCATACACAACTGCCTCTAGCTACACCTGAAGATGATCCGGAGGTGATTATCAAAAAAGGAAAGGTATCTGAAGGAGAAACTTCCATCACTAAACCAAGTATTTTGCCATCTCCTTCTGTAGAAACTCCATTCTCTTTTTCTCGGCTTCCTAGCAGACCTTTTTCTGAAGTTTTCCATTTCCTGAATTTCGGGAGTGTTCCTGCTGAGTTCTCCCTTCATGGTCTAGGATCAGAGAGAGAAAGCCTTGTCACTTCCCTCTCCCCTGAAGTTGTACCTTGGCATAGACCCAGGACCACAAAATATTTCCCCACTCCTAGATTTACCACTCCTCCTCTTGTTACTGTTGCTGCTACTACATAGAGAGAAGCATCTGCTGACTGAAGCCCTTTAGCTTTCTCTCTGAATTCCACATTGTTTCCCCTCCCACCTGGAAGCTCTTTTTCAGTTTCCTCTGTATTTCGAGCCCCTTTTTCCTCCGATTTCTCCTCCACCTAATATTCCTATGGTAGGAGAAAATCCCCCCATGACCAAAATGGAGGCTATAATAGCTGCTAGGTATGATCCCCTTGTGTTACCTCAGCCTCTCAATGCCCTTCTGGCAGATGGCTACCTTAAGCAGCTGCCCAAGTTTACAGGCGAAGGGGACATAGTTGCAGAATAACACCTTGAAGCCTTTTACAGTTTTACAGATGATCATGTTATCATGCATGCAGACGTATGGATGAGGATTTTAATCCATAGCCTTGAAGGCGAGGCTAGAAAGTGGTTCAGAGCCCTTCCTCCTGGATCTATTGATGGGATTGAGGCTTTGGATAATGTCTTTTTGAGACAGTGAGGAGACAAAAAAGACCTCATGTATTACATGACATAGTTTGGGTCTTTGAAGAGAAAGGAAGGAGAGTCTATCTCTGACTTCTCCAAGAGATTCAATAAAATGTACAATAAGATCCTCGCTGAAATAAAGCCCTTAGAAGCCTCTGCTAAGATCACTTATGCTAGCACTTTTGATCCTGATTTCTACCTTCTGTTGAGGGAAAGGAGAGCAACTACTCTGACTCACATGCAGGATGCAATCATGGAAGTAGAATCTAACATACTGGTTGTTCACCGACTTAGGAATAAGGCCGATAGATACATATCCAGGAAGAGACTTGAAGCCTCCCCATCCAATTCCTCTCCCCTTCCATTTTAGATGGATGAGGTAACTAAAATGCTAAAGTTTCTTTTAGCTAGAATTGAAAGGTGGGAGTTGGAAGGGAAGCCCATGTACCGAAATCCCCAAAATACTGATAATAGGGGCTTCGGGAGGAATAGCAACAATGTGCCATAGGTTTTGCCAAGGGAACAAAGGAGCAAAGATAGAGATGAGCAGAGGATCCAAACCCCTCTCCAAAATAACCTAGTTGTTCATGTGTAAGGAGAGGAGATAGATGAGCTCGATCATGAAATTCACTATATTGAAGACACTTTCCCTTTTCCCCATTTGACTCAATCTATATATGAAGAATCCATTATGAACAGTCAAGTCAATGAGTTGGGTAAAGGGGAAAAGGCCAACGAAACTCCTCAAAGATACAATCTTAGGTCAAAGAAGAAAGAAGGAGATTTTGATAGCCATGATCAACCCCTCATAGTGGAAAAACCTGCTAACCCTGCTACAATCACTACTAGAGAGAAGAAAACTCAGAATACTTTGCCAGCAACCAAAGAACTTGTCTCTGAGGTAAGGGAAGCTCCTAAACATTTTTCCTCCTTTAGTTTTGAGCATGAAATTCAAAAGATTAGAATTCCCATACCTCTCCCAGAGCTAGTTAAAAATGAAGATTTCAAAACGTCCCTCTCCAAACTACTACAATCTGAGTCCCCCCAACCTTCCTTAGACTTAGTAAATATTTGAGATGAAAAGACAACAGTTGTCCTAGGTCCCATGGTAGAAGACAAAGATGATTCATCCCCTCCCTTCTACACATCCTTGAACATACATGATAAAGTGTTGCATAATTTCCTTATGGATTCAGGAGCTTCCCACAACCTTATGCCCAAAATAGTCATGGAAGAATTGGGACTGGAAGTGACAAAAGCTTATCACGATTTGTACTCTTTTGATTCAAGGAGGGTGAAATGCCTTGGAGTCATCAAAGACTTGGTGGTCTCTTTGTTTCATCTACCCATGAAGAGTGTGGTCATGGACATTGTAGTAGCTGATGTTCCCCCCAAGTTCGGCATGTTGTTGTCAAGATCTTGGATTCGAAAACTTGGAGGAACGTTACATATGGATCTCACATATGCCACCATTCCGATCTTTGGAGGGGAACACAGGAGGTTGTACAGAGAAGCTCAGTTGTCCTACATTGTCAGTGATGAAGCAGACCCCAACAATCATCCTATCTTTGCACTTGACACTGATTTGGGGTCTAGTTTATTACAGATCACTGAGACTCCTGAACCCCCTTTTCAAATCAGAAAGAAACCCATATTTAATCACGAGATACCTCCTCCAACCACCTATGTTTGGAAAATGTTCTTCGATAGAGCTTCTTCTAGCGAAGGTGTTGGCGCTGGAGTGGTTCTTGTGGCCCCTTGGCAGGAAACCATATCCCTGTCATACAAGTTGGAATTTGAAGCTACTAATAATGTGGCAGAATATGAAGCTCGTGTTCTAGGTATGAGGGTTGCAAAAGAAATGGGAATTGAGGAGGTAGTAGTGTTTTGAGATGCTGAGTTGATTATCCAGCAAGTCAGAAATGCTTATCGGGCTAAGCATCCTCAGCTTAGGAGATATAGAAATGAGGTATGGGACCTGATTGATAATTTCTTCTTGGCTTTCAACATTTCCTTTATTCCAAGAGAGGAAAATACTTTGGTTGATTCCTTAGCTATCTCAGCTAGTCTATTCAGGATCCCTCTGTCGCCTAAGATCAAATATGTGGTCGAGATAAGATATAGGCCACCCATCCCGGACAATATCAAGCATTGGAAGGTATTCGAAGACGATCTTGAAATCGAAAAAATTTCTTCAGTCCATCGACGAATTCTATGCATTGCACATTGATCAGGACCCTGATCTTGAAGGCGACCCTCACCCTGAGGTATTTCTAAATAAAAATTTTAATCACCATATTGTTCAGCTACCTAGCAATCACATCCCCAAGGGATTAGTCCCTTTAGAAAGATTGTTCGATGGGAATGATGTGGCAGTAAAGGGTAGGGTTTCAAATGAAGATGTTGATACAGCTGAATGCAACATTGGCACATAGAAGGAGCCCAAATTTGTCAATTTGTCAAGCAGCCTGACCAAAGAACAGAGGGTTGAATACAATGAGTTATTAAGAGAATTTGTTGATGTGTTTGCATGGACCTATGAAGACCTCAAGACATATGACACATCTGTCATTGAACACAAGACCCCACTAGAGGAAGAGGCTAAGACATTTAGGAAGAAGCTAAGACAGGTAAATCCCATGTTTTTTCCTGTTATGGAGAGAGAAGTGAAGAAATTGTTAGATGCCCAAATCATTGTCCCCTTGAGATACTCTGAATGGGTGGCCAAATTGGTCTCGGTAAGGAAGAAAAGTGGATAAATCAGGCTCTGCATCGATTTCAGGAACCTGAACAGGAGCTCAAAGAAAGACAACTATCCCTTGCCCAACATGGAACACATATTGCATAGGGTAACCGACGCATCTAGGATATACATGATTGATGGTTTTTATGGCTATAATCAGATATCAGTCATGCCTGAGGATAGAGAAAAGACAGCCTTCACCACTCCTTAGGGCACATTCATGTATGCCAAAATGCCTTTTGGATTGATGAATGCAGGGGAAACATTTCAATGATCCATGGACATAGCCTTCATCGGGGAGAAATATCGGTTTGTGGTGATGTATCTGGATGACATCACAGTCTTCTCTAGGTATGATAAAGAGAACTGTTGTCACTTGAGGAAAGTTTTCTTGAAATGCCGAAGGTTTGGCCTTTCCTTAAATCCCAAGAAATCTTTGTTTTCTATGGAGGAGGGGAAGTTGTTAGGCCATATAGTATCAACAGAGGGAGTGAGAATTGATCCCAACAGGGTAGAGGAAATTCAGACCCTGTCACTTCCCAGGTCTAGAAAAGAAGTCTAGGCTTTTCTAGGGAAGATTAACTTTCTGAGGAGGTTCATCTCAAATTTTGCTGAGGTGGTGAAACACATCACAGCCATGCTTAGAAAGGGAAATAAAGTAAAATGGACTGTTGAACCCAGGGAATATTTTGTTCAAATAAAGAAGGCATTGACTGAGGCACTTGTGTTGATCAGTCCTGATTATTCCAAGGATTTCCTATTTTTTTCTTTTGCTTCTTTTGATACAGTAGCAACGGTCTTATTGTAGAAAAATGAGGAAGGGCGATAGCAAACCTATTTCCTTCTTCAGTAAGGCATTGAGAAATGTGGAAATTAGGTATGAGATCATGGAAAAACAGGCCTATGCCTTGGTGAAAGATCTCAAAGCTTTCAGAGTCAATGTCTTGCACTCAAGAGTGACTGCATACGTTCCTTCAGCCTCTGTGAAGGACATCCTTATATAGCCTAACATAGATGGGAGAAGAGGTAAATGGATTGCCAAGATCCTAGAGTTTGACCTAGAGATAAAGCCCACCAACTTGGTAAAAGGGCATGGTTTAGCCAAGTTTCTAGCTAAATCCAATTGCAAGGCTTTGGGGGTTAGCTTCATCAATGCTTGCTCAGGAAATCAACAAGTTGAGTTGTCCAGCCAAATCTCTCAGGGTGACTTATCACTAGAAGAATGCAACTGGTACAGAGACATTTTGTACTTTATGAAAGAATTAAATCCTCTTGATGGGATGGGAAAAAGCAAGGCAAGAGATTTAAAGCTCAAGGCAGTTAGATATTGCCTTATTGACCATGTCTTGTACTGGAGAGACCCTCTAGAAGTGTTTCTAAGGTGCCTGAATCCACGGGAAGCCAGAAAGTTACCTTTGATTTCCACAATGGTCTTTGTGGAGGGCATCATTTCTGGAAGACCACAGTCCACAAAATTCTCAGGGTTGGGTATTACTGGCCCACCTTATTCGTTGATTTCTGTAGAGAATTCTGAGCTTGCATCAAATGCCAAAGGTTTTCAGGAAAGTAGCAGCTCAAATCTCTGCCACTAAAGCTTGTAGTAGCTTCAGCACCCTTTCAACAGTGGGGGTTGGATTTCATTGGGGAAATTCATCCTCCTTCAAGTAGCCAGCATAGATGGATCCTGACTGCAACAATTTATTTCACCAAGTAGATAGAAGCTGGCCCCACCAAGAATGCTTCACACAAGGTATTATCAGCTTCCTGGAGGATATCATAGCCAAATTTGGCTGTCCCAGTAGGATTGTCACTGATAATGCTGCTTCTTTCAAGTCTGAGCCTCTGGTTAAGTTCTGTGAGCAGTTTGAGATTTCAATAATTCACTCCACTCCCCATTATCCTCAAGGAAATGGACTGGCAAAATCTTCTAATAAAATCCTAATCAAGCTCATTAAAAAATTATTGGAAGACAATAAGAGGGCTTGGGATTCAAAGATTAAATTCGCTCTATGGGCCAATCGAGTGACAATGAAGAAGTCCCTAGGAACTTCACCTTTTCAACTTTTTTATGGGATGGAGGTTGTTTTTCCCACTCAACTCGCTTTACTTGTAGTGAAATTCTTTCAAGGTCACGAAGGAGAGCCTGACCATATGGTCAAAAGAATTCATCAACTGGTGGAAGTGCAGGAGATCGGGGAGCAGTTAATGGACAGAGCTTACAATCATCAGCAGAAGATCAAGCAGGCCTTTGACAAGAAGGTCAGGAAGAAGGAATTCGAGCTGGGAAATTTGGTGCTTAAGTGGGCACCCATGCAGGATAGAGGAAAACACACCAAGTTTGATTCCCTCTAGATTGGGACCTTCAAAATCTCTGAAGTATTCTTGAATAACACCTATAGGTTGCAGGATTTGGAGGGCGAAGAATTTTTTAATGGCCCAATAAATGGGCATTTACTGAAGAAATGTTTTTTCTGAGCCATAAACGACTCCTCTGTTTTTGTAAATATTTTTCTTTCTGTTTATCTTTGAATTAATAAATGACTCCATAGCCTAACAACAAGGCACTGGAACTGCAGAATGAGTTCTTAAAGTATCACAGGGATGACACTATCCCCCATGGAGCCTAATGTTATCACCTAATCATGTAGGGGGGTATTTTTCCTAATAGGCGACCCCCTTTGGCGAAAAGATGGAAAGAAGTGGGATAAAAAACCCACTCACCCTAAGTTTGGGGCGCAAACATGTGTTTCGTTAAGTGGCAGACAACTCTGGGCGGCCATAATCTGCACGCTTAGATCTACGACCAGGGTTGGATTCCGGAGCCCCCCTGCCATTCTACCTTTAAAGCGGAGGGGGGGGGTCCGGAATTAGTTGCGCATCTCTCAACGACCTAGATTTGGGAGTCCATATCTATGGACAAGATTGGATTGCGGACCCCATTTTCCTTTCTACCTTTAATAAGGGGGGGGGGTTCAGAATGGGCGACTTTGTGTGAGTCCCCCTATCATCTCTTCACGATTGCCTCCACCTTTCATCTTTCGCCATCTATCTTCCACTCCATATCTCACCTCCACTCAGCACCATCCTGGCCCACCTTATTCTCGTTTCAACCTCTAGCCTTCTGACACCTATCCCTCTCCTTTCCGCACCGCTCATTCATAAGAAACGCGTCCTCCCTCGACAAATCATGTCCCGTCACCTCCTCATTCGTTGTTTCCCCTCACTCTACCTGGTCACTGCTCATCCACCACTTCCAATTGTGTGCCCCAGTCTTCGCACCGGCCTCCACACCTTATCATTAGGTCGTTCAGTCGATCCAGGTGGCAGCGTGAGAGGGCCTCCATGTCCCAAGAGTGCAGAGTTGACTGGGTCATTTCCAATCCCAAGGAAGCAGTTATTGAGGTGGTTGGTGGTGGTTAGACATCAACTCCACCATAAATGGAAAGTCTAGAAAGGGACCTGAGACAGATCAATTCTTTTGCATGGTTTCCAGGAGCCTGATTGCATCTGACACAAGCGCACAACCGTCCAGAGACTGTAGGTGCAGTCTGCTAGTAAACATGCAGATTTAATGTTTTTAATGATAAGTCTTGGTTTTGCTGCCATTATTGGCTTGGGTATATGTAGGCAATTTTTCCATTTTTGTAATTTATCGATTGTAGAGCTAAGATCCCGACTGCAAATCTTTAACAAAGCCTCTGGTTCTCTGGTTATACAATGATATTTTTAGATTTCTTGTTTAATGGTAGCCAACCTCCTCCTTTCCTTGTTCGTTTGAATCTGAAAGCCCAGGTATGGATGATCCAGTCGGGTGTTTCTGTAACTATATGATGTATGTTTGATTGTATTGGTTATGAAATGTTTGAGGTTTACTTTGAAGTTCCTCCAGTTTGAGAGGATCTCGCATCTGATACTTTTCCCGTTTCTTCCCTCCACTTACTCACCACTATGCAAATTTACTGGCTTAAGTTAAATCAATACCTCACATGTCCTTGTTGTTCCAACCCAGTTTTTTGAGTGAGTGATATTTTTCTGAGTTTACTTCCATTTTATCACCCCCTTTATAAACAAATCATGACATAAACTGATGGGCCTCAGGCTTACTCCTGCCACAATCTAGCAGTGACTTCTGACGCCAACAAGATCTTTAGATAGAGACACTTCATTTTTCCTCTCAATGACCGAAACATCCATCCGATGCATGCCATAGTAGCGTCAGTACCAATGCTTGGCCCAACCCAGGCCATGCAACACCTGTATTAATTTTGCGGGACTACCGGGGTGGGTGATCTACTCCATACTTTCGCCAAAGAAGCGCCATTTTTTCTCAATGCCCGATGTTATTATGCTTGAATTTCCTGTGAATGTAATTTTTTCATGTAGTTAGTAGTCGTGAGTGGGAAAGAGTAGTTCCGGTCATTCACCCCATAGTTCCATTTCAACAGCTATGAACAAAGGGCCTTCAATCCGTGTAAATGATAAGTCAGGGAAAGCTAAAATGAAGGAAACTTTTATCAAATTGTGAGACCAGATCACTCACTCTGCGCTCGTGTTGAATTAGAATGAAAAATGAGGTGGTGTTATTGTACTGTAGCAAGTTTGAATCCTGCCACATCGATTCGTAACAACCATTAGGGAACATTGGAGGGGAATTGAGATTACCCCAGGGTTGATTTTATTGATGCACTGCTTGACCCAGGGCCCTAAGTCGTTCATTGTCGTCGGAGGACCACTTTCATCAATATATAAAGTTGTTCCAAGAAATTCTATTTTCACCTTCCCCATCGCATGTTTTTTCATGGTGCGACGCTCCTCTCTAGTTCATTTCACTTATATTATCGACTAAGAATTCATTCATAGAGGGGTGCTTTCTTTCTGGATTAGTAAGTCGTTAGGGATCGAAGAGGATAAATTTGAACCATAAAGAGTTAGTTCGAACAAACTACATGGTCTATTAAAAGAATGAAAACAATTCATGTTATTCGATTTATAGTTAGAGTAGCTTCCAACAGTGGAAAAGGAAGTGCCACTTCTAGCCATTGTTGATATGATGAAGCTCCAGAAAATCCTAGGGTATTCCGAAAAAACCAAAACTTCTCTCCCATTCGAACCAAGCCCGAGTAAAGAAGCTACTCCCATGTGTGGGAAAGGATGTAGATACCGGCGAGCATAAAGAATCAAACCTGGAGAGGCATCGAACCTGAGGTTGGTGGAGGGCCGCAATCGACCTATTTAATTGAGAGGATTCCCTCGACCTATTTATCAGGGCAGGGCATTTATGCATGGGGTTAGTTCAGGTAGGCAACACTCCTCACTCACTACGCTATGGAACGAACAAGGCTCTTGTAGCATGATAAACCTCTATTAGAAAAAAACATAGTGAACTTACTTAATGATATGATATGGTGGAACTTCCCTAGTTGTGGCTATTGTTGGCTAAGAGAAGTCTTTAGCTTGTGGTGTGGTGGATAATCCTGATGCTAGTTGTGTCTAATCCTCTTCTAAGAAAGATATAATTTTGTAAGTGCACTAAAAAAAGATAATAATGAAAGAATACTATTATACCCAACATATCACCGGCATAGTATGCGCCAATTGGACCAACCTCCATGATTCTCCACTGATGCTCCCATGGCAGTATGCCTCAGTGTCCCAGTTTAAGTGTCTCAGTCCTCTTAATTGGCACTCCAAGTTTCCAGTGAAGCGCCATGTCCAACCCACTATTGTTCTATCCCTCTCGATTCTGGATTTGAGAACCTATGACTGGACCTTATAACCTTAGACTATCTGCTGACTAAAATGGCATGTACTATGGGCTTGCACTAATATCTATCCTCTTACCTACACGACTCACTAGAATAGATTCTTTCACTAATTGATGCCACTTTTAGTAGTTCCTTTTCTCTGAGGTCTCACCCATTTGAGCCCCCCAAAAGTGTCCTCTGTAAGGTGGGGTGGAGGCAGGGGCAGACCTTGCTTGTTTCAATATTCCACTCAGGGAGATTCCAAAGTGCAAAGTCTCATTTTTCTTCCAGTTGCAAAAACATTCTATTATGGGTATCATACCCAAGGAAGGGGGAAAGCCCAACCATGACATTATTTACAAGGGTTCTTGTGGCTACCCCTCCTTCGAAGTTTGGTTCACCGAGTAAATCGAAAATATCGACACTGAAGGAAGTGGAAGTCTATTTCTTAAGGTTGCAGAGATAGTGTCGAGGGAAGATAATAGTCTTCCCGATCATAAAGAAATGGAAGCCCATATGAGATCTCCCAACCGTGAGGAGAATCTAGAAGTGATTATTGTTTCCTTTCTCTCTTTTCGCCAGGATGTTTTCCTAGTGAGCTCTCCGAGACAAAATCATCACTTCTAGTGCTCGAGCGAAGCTAACAATTTTCTTTAAAGAAGGAAGCAAGGTAGACTACTCCAATCTAAAATAAACCTAGTTGAGTTACTATTAGTTTCAGAAGTAGAATTCAGATAAAGAGAATAGGAATATATGTGAGAGGGTAAAATTTTCTTTACCAAAGTGGAATTAACTAAAAGAGAGCGGAGCGTTGTGTCCAAAAAAAAGTAGAAACTGGAGGGAATTTGAAAATGACATATACCAACACTGCAAGAACCTTCTCTCCCAACTATCCTAGAAAGCAGGGACTCCCAGATAGATTAAAAACTCTTGACTACTTTAAACTTGATCCAGGTGGATATCGGTGGCCACCCACCTTTTCCAAACATGTGGATGTCGGTGGTCACCCACCTTTCCAAATGGCTCAAACAAGCTCGGGCTCAAAACAGTTTTCTGGCAATTTTGGCAATTTACTATTTTTAGCAGGTTTTAACTTCCGGGGCCATTTTGCGGGTCCAAATGAAGGTTTTTCAAGATAGAGGTTCTCAATGATATCCAAAGGAATTATTTATCCCCAAAATGAATCTCCTCAACGATACCTTTCCAACAAGCTATCACATGCATAAAATGGAGATCGTATGCAAAAGTTACGACCACAGGAAGTTGATGTACTCACTTACCCAAACGGGGCCCACATGACTTTTGGCGCTTCATATCCTAGGGTTAGTTTTTTGGATGTCTAGGGTTTTTGGAATTTCTTCTTATTGTAAAAATGCCTTCAGAGCCTCATTGTAATCATCTTCTTGTGAATGTGAGTAGTCGTCACATCTCTTCTCAGAGATAACCTGCCACCATTCTAGTGAGTCTTTCACTCTATATTTTTACAATCTCTGTACATTTATTTCATTAATAGAAATAATGTATTACCATATATCTGTATTTATGGTTGCATCTCTAATACATTTCTATCATATTATGGAATATCTGTGATATCTCTATGCATTTCTTTATTATATCTCTGATCTCATTTTGTACTGAAAATAATCCAGATCAAAACTATTGTAATTAGGTCAACAAGACAAGTAGTTTTGTCACTGGCTTTCTTGAAGACAACCCTAGGACACTACTAATCATTCACTGGGGACTTCCCGGTGTGCCCAAAAGGATTTGAACCCACAACCTTTTGATCAAAAGTCAAACATTCTATCCACTGAACTATGGGCACATACTAGAGGAACCAGTCAGATTCAAACCGACGAATAAAAGTTGTGCAGACTCCGACCTTATTCACTTAGCTACAGTTACCTTTCAATTATAATTTTTTCATTTCTTGTTCAGAGTTTATCATGACCAGTGAAGAACATATCATCTTTTAGAACAATAGGATAGGAAGGAATGGAGTTCATTTTCGGGATATTGACTTGAATTTTCTTCGGTTGGTCCTTTATAATCTTTCTCAATATGAAATGTGCTTATTTGGGTAACATTCAGATGAGAATAAATTTGGTTTACCAATTAATCCTTCTCAACAAAGAAACTTTTCCCATTTTTACAATCCACCACAGTTATAGTTTCACCTTTTTCCCTTGGTCTCCTCTCCCCCATGTACACCAAGAATCTAGGTTTATATTGTTCAATAATCGTGGAGAGAACCTTTACTTTTATGGCTTCTAGGTCGTAGCCCACTGAGAGAGGGTAATTATCTAGTTCCTTTTTTTAGACTTGCCAATATGTTCTGATAAGATTCTGGACTAGAGGCACATGAAAAGACATCAACCCCGCCAACTTTCAAAAGATTTAGATTACCTCAAAGATATTCCAGCTAGATAGTTAACTAACCTTTCAATCCCCATAGAAAATCTGATCACTGGCAGATTAACATCACCTATCTGTAAAGATTTTATTAAGAGTACCTATGAAATCCTCTCCCTCTCCCTCAACCTATATTAAGAGCGCATAAATGAGATTGTTTCCTCTTAATATTTTCGAAATAGAAACAGAGTGCAAATGAAACCTAAAACATATCAAATCCTCTTAAGATTAAATGAACTAAAGTTGAGTGCTCTCCCTTCTTGAAATACCTCTTGATATTGAATAAAGAAAAAGGATAATAGTGCTATCCCCATATCAAGAGACCTTTTTAAGAGTTCATTTCAGCCCTCTTAAGATTAGAAATGTTGGTGGAGCCCCCTAGCGAGTTCTTAACTGAAAAAGACTGCATTTCATCTAATTAATATTCTTTCATCTTAATAGGACTCGCTATTATATAAATAATGGGGGCTCGACCATACTATCAATAGGTCAAGGATATCGAGGGAGATAGAATTTATGCACTCAACTTATAGTTAGTATGGGGAAAGGGTCCTTTGGAGGGATACCTTTCGGGGGATAGGGAGAAATACGTTAAAGTTGAGTTAGCGTGTCAGGGAAATAAGTGTGTGCAAGACAGATATCACTTTATCCCACTACTATTTTAGTTTATCCCACTTTGTTGAGTCATTAGGTGAGGTAAGATTAGTGACTCACCCGACAAAGGAGGGCAAGGAATGAATTTGCTCGACCAAAGGGAAACAAAGTTTCTTTATTGTGGGAGAGGTAACATGTAAAAGGAAAGTACAGGACAGATATATCCTTCTATATCACTACTATTTTTAGCCCCTTCAATTAAGTCGTTAGGTCAATTTTTCGATACATAAGTCATAGAAAGGAATTACCTTTGGAAATAAAGGGATATTGAAAGATCAACATGTCGTAAATCGGAGGCTACTACCTTATCTCCTTGTCTTTCCTAGATATAAAAATGGTCATGCCACCTCGATCTCCCTACGGACGGGATATCGAGTGTCTAAATACCCCCACCCTACTTATGGGGGCTCAGGTGAGCAATAAATTCCTTTCCCTTTAGATTTATTTTAGGGTGAGAGTTTGCTTCCTCACCCTCCTACCTCGAGCGAGCCTGCTTAATGCTTCCTCACCTTCCTACCTCGAGCGATCCTGCTTAATGCTTCCTCACCCTCACCCTTCTTACAGTAAGGTGAGTGACTCCACCCCTTAGAGGCTCATATCATTTAGGTAACTAGATAATAAAGAGAAGACACAACTCTCTAAAAGTCTATCCGACTTAACTAAGGGGTGTGAAATTCTTTGGTGAAGTTACGTGGCTACACTCTAGCTTTCCGAGGTTCTTGACATGCATGCATGAGATGATCTGGAACCTACCTGCTCGCTACAATTAACTAAGTAGAAAGGGTTCGATTGAGATCCTTTTTATTGCAAGCCAAAGTCAAATTCTTTTTCTTCCCTCGACTCAATGCGTTAGCCCTTCCTTAGAGATACTTGTCTTCATTTCTTTAGATTTTGGCTGCTATTATATATGTAATATCTCAAAATATTTGATGTCATTTTCTATCTCATTTTAGACTTTCCAGATCCCCAGAATAATTGGTTTAAATGAGCCCTTAATCACACTATTCATTTCCAATAGGAATTTGATTCTCCATGAGAAGTGACTTTTTGGTCTTGATCATAGACTTCACGGTGTTGATTAAGGATTCGCCAAAGATTTAGGTCGAAAAAGAAAGAAATGAAACTCTATCCTTATTCTATTTGTGTCTCCCTATTCTTTTCTTGGCCCTCTTTTTTTCTCGTTACCGCAAATAATAAGGATAAGGATAGAGCCCCCCCTGCAATCGGGGATAGGCTACCACAAACTTACAGGACCCAAGGATTCCAAACAAAAAGAAAATGTTCTTATAATAAAAATAAGTATATGCATACCTTTACTCTCCTTAATTAATGATGAGTAATTCCTCTCCCTTTGGTTGAGCCTGCTTGTGCATCCTTGATCTCCCCATATGATAATATGGATGGCTATTATTAATTGGGCATTGATTCATTCAAATGCACATAAAAAAATGACAAATGTGGAACAATATTCAATAAATCTTTTTGGGGCGTAATTCTATTGAGTTGAGCGAGTAAGTCCCGAGCGATATGTTAGAAGAGATTTTTGGGGCTAGAAGTAATAATTGGATCCCTGCATTGGGTTTGGAACTTATTATTCAGAAAGAAATCTAAAGTTCCTAATGGAACATCGAACTATTATAGGGGAAAACATGATTGATTCATATATAAATATTACTTAGGAAATACTTCTAAAGTAATCTGAAGCTTTGTTTATTGATCGATATTCCAAGCCTTTTTGTTTGGAGCATGGAATGAATGCATAATATCAGGACACTCGACCAAAGGCTTTCAATATGTTACGCTTTTGATCTCCTTGGACCTCAAAGTCTAATATGTTAGTTTTTTTACCCATTAGTTGTGAAGGGGCTTTCAATACACCTATGTTACGCCTTTGATCTCCTTGGCCCTCAAAGGCCAATTTATATGTTACCCCTTACTTACTTACAATACGTTACGCCTTGAGCTTTCAATATGCTACACCTTACAATACATTACGCCTTGTGCTTTCAATACATTATGCCTAGCTTTCAATATGATATGCCTTACAATATGTTACACCTTACATTCATATTCATCTTTCATTAAGACCCCCCTTCTTCTCCATCTCCAAAGGGAAGGGTGTGGATTTCACCATTTCCTCTTCTTAGGTTTACATCCTTATCGACCTAGTATGGCTTTCAATCCTATGATCGATCTGGTCCTAAGTTTCACCGTAGTATGAAAAATCATAATGGTTTTCAAAGTAAAACCTTGGTCAATATCATAATTATTAAGTAATTCATAATGAATAACCACCGTCATTTAGGCTTAATGAAAATATTCATAATATGATTGATACAACCATTGGTTTGAGCAAATTGTGCCATAATTCACACTTGAAGAGTATCAACTTGTCCTTTGGAAATCTAATGAAGGATCAAAACTATATATTTTCTTGTGAAAATATTATATTTAATGGTTGTTATGTTAATCATTTGTATAGGAAATATAATTAAATATTGACGATGTTACATCTTATCTTCAAATATACTCCTTGTTTCTCTTTATCAAAAAAACAGAATTTTAACCTATCAATCATTTAGAGCAGATATTCCCACACTATATTTCCTTATATGTACATTGGCATCCTTTAGAGTGAGTGGACTTTCACTACATCATTCACTACATGATATGATCTTATACCCAAATTCCATTGAGCACTCTAATTAACATGAGTGGATTTCTTGTAGTGGATTTCCAAAACTTCATGGTTACACCTAGATTTATATCTGAACATTATTCAGTCTTGGCTCTTGATCATCTTGTGGGATATTCTTGACATAACATTATGTCCTCAAGTTCCTCATCTCATTCTTGATACCAGGTCCAAACTCTTTCATATTCTACAAAACCATCATTTTTCTTCACAATTAATACTGGGGCACCCCAAGGTGACAAACTTGGGCGTATATACCCCTTCTTCAGAAGCTCTTCACATTGCATTTGTAATTCCTTCAATTCTGGTGTACTCATCCTGTAGGGGGTCTTGGATACTGGGGCTGCTCCAAACATCAGATTGATAGAGAAATCAACATCTCTTTTAGGAGGTAATCCTGGTATTTCTTTAAATACATCCTCAAACTCCTTTAAGACTACATGATCTTCAATATTTGACACCTTATCTCTAGATGTATCTTCCATATGAGATACAAATATTTTACATCCTTTTCTGTAACATTTCTTCTACTGCAATGCTGAAATTTCTCTGGCAGTTACTGCCCATGCCCTCCACTGCTTCAACTTGTTGTATACTATGAACAATACTCACTTTTTTTTTTCCACCCCTGTGAGGACAATCTCTAAACATATGATCTCCCACAATCCCAACATTTAATAGATGATTGTCTTGGCCTTTTCCCCCCCTGTCTCAATCATTCTGGGTTCCATAATGCATCAAAATTCTTTCTTCTGATTTTCCTGAGAATTGACTATCTAGATCAATTTTCTAAGTGACTAATTATATTCTATTGTCCAATATCTTTCCAACGCCTTCTTTCATGCTCAATCCTGCGTTCTGAGCATAAAGTTATGGATATTTAAAAATTGTCTTTTCTATGATATAATCCCTATACATTTGTTCTTCTTCTTCAGAGCCAAAATAGCTCTTAGACACATGATGAATCCTCTTTTTAGGTTTACAAGATTCTGTAATTTTCCCTTATTTGCAGATCCGTACAATTTGGAAATCTACGAGATCCTTCTCTAAGCCCTTTTTTGTCTTTAAAACCCAAAATTTGGGCACTATCCCCCTTTTATTTCGATAAAAATCTCATATGACCATGGGCTGTGACCAAGTGCTTAGTTGAAAGGCGCTTATCCAGAGCTTCGGGAATGTGGGGCTCCAGAACTTCAGGATTCATAGGTTCTTACAACATCACAACATATTTCTCCTGAACGCTGAAATTGCGAACTTCTGAATAGATGCCTCTTTGGAGCTTTAGGGCTCTAGTACTTCATAACTTTGGGCTTCGGGAGATCCACTAACTTAAAACCTTATTTCCCTCGGACTGGAGAAATATTGCATGGTACATATATGGAGCTTCGGGGCTCCAATACTTCATAACTTTGAGAGTTCTTTTTATATCACACCTTATTTCTCCGAATGTCGAACTAGAAAACTCCCAAAGAGGCTCTCTAGAGCTTTGCGCTTTGGAGGATCTTACAACTTCGCACCTGAAAACTCCCGAATGCTGAAATTCTGAATTTTTGGGGTCTTCTTAGCACTACACACCCAAATTACTACATATCAAAATATGGAGATGACACGTGGCCCAATCGACGAGTGACACATGTCGAGTTACAATTGGCACATAAGTTATGTAAAAGGCACAAATAAACTTGACATGTGGCATGCATAAGTGGGTCCACGTCACCCTAGGTGATGTCATCATGCCACGTCACTCTGGCACTCCAGGACTTCAGTACTCCAGGATTCGAAGCATCTTACTGCACAACAATTCAATGCCTTCGAACGTCGAACTTGAAAACCCCCAAAGGTTTCAAGAATCAACGGTCCATGCTCCTGACTGAGATCAATGGTTGATAGGAGCTCCAAGACTCTAGGATTCAAAGGATTTCAAAACATGATACAATGTTTCCCCCGAACGCAAAAGTGGTTGACTCCTCGAACCACTTCTCTCTAGAGCTTTAATACTTCGACGCTCCAGAGCTTCCGACTTCAGAAGGCTTCACACTATAAAACTTAAAAACACTCGAATGCCAAATTTCCTAGCATACATTATCTGGATCTTAGGAACTTCAGGATTCATAGGTTTCTTCTGCAACTTCAATGCATAATACCTATGAACCGCCTAACGTCGACGCTGAGATCGATGCTTCTTTCTCCTCCCGTATCCAACGGTTGGGATCTCCTCCGAAACTCCATGCTTCGGGAGTTCTTCCAGCTGATCACCTCCAAACCCCTGAACTATCAAACATTGAATTGATGAAGGACAAAGATCCACGGTTGACGCCTTCCCATTAATGGACGGTCGAGATTGACTCTATCTTCAAGGCTTCAGGACTTTTTACATCAAAACACTTTTCAACAATTCTCTTCCAGATTGTAGAACTTCTGGACACTTGCTAATCCACTGACATGTGTCCTTAACGATGAATGGTCAATATCTTCTCCAGATTTTGGGACTTCGAAAGGTTTTCTTCTTAATATCATAAGGACTCGTTTCTCTCGGAGTGTCGAACCTCCGAACTGTCGTGAGATCTATGGCTCACACTCGGTTGCACGTGCATATATGAGGGTTGGAATCTGGTCTTCTACCCAATGCTTTACCTCCTATTTTGTTCTTGATCCAACGACCCAGATTCGTCCTTACCCAAATCTGATGGTAAGGTACTCCTCCCAGTGATCTATGGCGTAGATTCACTCTGGGACTTTAGATCTTTGAGGACTTTACCTCCTTTTCATCTAAGACTTAAAAATTGTCGAAGCAACGAAGTCTGAAATACTTTAGGTTTTAACCCCTATGCTCTTTTTTTATATCCGACGACCCTCGTTCTACCACGTTCAGATCCAACAACCATTGCAGTTTCTCGAACCGCTACACCTCCTAAGATTTCAAAAAAGGTCAAGGTGTGCTCTCAGCACCCTCCTGGCACTCATGGACACTCTATAACTTGAAATTTGGCTTTTTCAAACAAGATTCTCTGTGAAATTTCGCTACAATTTCAACTTACACGACCCATCCAGGTGCAATGTTGAAAATTGGAGCTCTGATACCAATTTGTAGCATCCCCAACCTTAGATTGTTTGTCTATGCCACATAAAAATATCATTCCCACTTTATATATATTTATATAACTTTAATCAGACAAATATATTCTGTAAATACATAGATTCAAGAGGAAATAATAGTAAAAACCATACATGTAGCATTCACAAAAAAACCCATAAACATAAACACATGTATAAATACACAACATGTAAATTAACACACAATTGATACTTATCTTTGATTTAACACCACCAACTGCATTCAAACCTTCCATGATCCTCCCATCCTTAGACCACCCTATTTAGAACTCTCAACAGTGGGTCACCCCTGAGATGGGACTAAACTCCACCGGGGTAAAGGGATTTCTAGCTAGGCTGATGTCTCTTAGACAAAAGGAAGTATTCCATCCTAGGATCCAACTCAAACTAACATACTACTGTCTCTCATTCCCCACATTCTTGTCCCACCTCAGGAAGTGTGCCCCTTCTTTGTTCAACAGTCCTTCGACTGCCCCACTTCCCTTCCAGAGCTTTAGCAACAGGTAGGACATGAAGTCTCAGAGCACTGTATTTTCAGTTGGGCTCCCTTAGGAAATCAATTCCCAACAATTCTATCACCTAGAGAGATTTTCTCACGGGGATGACAACCTGCCTCTTCAATCCATGGGCCTGACAACCTGCCTCTTTAGTTCAACTCTTAAGTCAAATAGGTACATCTACAAGTGATGGAATCAATGGATCTCACGTAAGGAACATGTGATGGAAATGACATCCTTCGAGTAATACATAGGTGCTTTCAGTGACAGGAAGATATAGGTGCACCGCCCATCCCAATAAGGATATGGTTTACTGTTTATCACAAGAAAGTACGAGGTATGGTTGAACAAGTGCGAGCAGTATCTAGAGGTAAAACTGATGGTGAGGGTGGATCATGGAGATCATGGATGAATGTGTGAATGGGAAGAATCCCCCCCAATGTGAAAGGTAGGATGCACTCCTTCCTCCCCGACAAAAATGAATGGCTCATGCACTAAGGCCATGCTCTTTGTATGCATTTCCCAAATTGGACACTTGTATTCATGAAGCTGCATGGGCTCCACTTGTAACTTGTTTCCTTCCCACATGAACTTAGGATATCATAGGTTATGTCCAACCTTAGTCTTTAGGAATAATAATATTATATTATTCCCTTGGAGATAAGCCCTCTATATTAGCCCCTTTCCTAGGCTCTTATCCCCTCCCTTTCCCTTCCTAGTGGATTTTATTCCCCCATACTATTTTATCGTGGTCGGTATACACACAATGATGTATTTTATTAATGATATGATTGTTTACATATAAAAAAATAGGCTCACTAGCCTTTAGCATCTAGGCTTTCCGACCTAATAATCACATAAGCCTTTTGGCCTATAATAACCTAGCTCACAAGCCTATAAAACATATTTACATTCACAATTACAATTGGGGCTCGGTCTTGGGATATTACACATATTATACTATACATAGGTATAATATTTGAATCCTTAAAAAATACCCTGCCTAGGTGGACATGGTTTCGCATTGTATGAAACCACAACCTATAGAAACACAACAAAATTATATTTTGTTTATCATAAAAAACATGTAGAAACATAACAACTATCTTACACATGTAGCAGAATAGTAGTAGAATAGTGTGATTGTTAGAGAATAAGTAGAGCATTGTGGTGAATTTATCAAAGGTCATGTTGAGCACTCTAGTACACAATATTTTAGATAAAGGGTTTATTTTTGTGATAGTCCCAAAAAATATACTTGTGGAAGAGTTGGTGTGGAACATTGAATCTTCCCTCATATTCCAAAAAAAAAATAATGTTGAAGTGATTAGGTAGGAATACATGGTAGTGCTAAGATCCTATAGACCACAAAAAACAAATTTTCTAAGGATGAGAGAAAAACTCTAGGATTTGAAAAATAATAAATACATTAAGATATTGAAGGATAACAAGGGGAAAAATACTATCAAAATGGATGAATCATAATACCATAACAAATTGATGGAGCACCTCACATACAAAATATATAGAGTAGTCAATAAAGAACCTCGAAATAAACTAATGTTTGTAGTGTCTAGAATGATCAAGTGTTCATCCATTCATGACTCAATTAAAAAGAAGGCCACTCCAAAGAATGCTATCATGCCTCAAATATATGGTGCACCCAATATTCATAAAGATGGAATCCCTTTAATACCGATTGTAAACATGATGGGATATATGAAAAATTTATTGATAAGTTACTCATCCTCCCCTCTAGAAATACAAGCTCTTTTTTAAAGGACCCTTCAGATCCTTTGTAAAATGTATCAAAAGACAAAATGTATAAGATGATGAAATTATAGTAAGCTTTGACATTGTGTCTCTGTACACCAAGGTCCTAGTGGACTGTGCCATTAATGTCATGGAAGACATCATAGACATAAAAATTCCTAAACTAGTGAAGATATTCATTATGTCAACATATTTCAGATATAAATGAAATTTCTATGAGAAAATTCATGATGTAGCAATAGGCTCCTCACTATCACGAGTAGTTGCAAACATCTACATGGAACAATTTGAAGTAAGGGATTTAAACTCCTTTCCACTCACCCCAGGAGTATGGAAATAATATGTAGATGATATATTCACCAAATAGGGACATTCTAAAGAGCATATTGAAGGCTTATTCAATCACATCAATAGTTTCTCACAGTACTTTAAATTCACCATTGATATAGAAAGGGACTACCCACTTTAATTTTTAGATGTAATTCTCAACAAGAAGATCGATGGAAGACTCGAGCATCAAGTCTATAGGAGAAAGTAATGCACACAAATATACTTTCATGTAAACTATCATCACCACCCAACTCAAAATGTAAGCATCATTCACACCCTTGCCACAAGGGCCAGAATAATCTCGAATGTAAAATAATTGAACTATGAACCAGATAACCTTAGTATGGTATTTTGAATGAATCGTTACAATGATTGGAATATTGGAAAGGGAATCCACAAAGCAATGAACATAGGACACTTACATAGGAAGGTGGATATCCCAAAACTCACATTTACATACACTAAAGGTACCACAAATCAAGTTGGAAAAATACTAAGAAGTAGGAACATCATGATAGTCTTCACTCCTATGAACACCATTAGAATCTTGGTAGAATCGGTGAAGGACTCATTAGATATTAGGAAATTGAAAGGTGTCTATAAAATCCCATGTTCCTATCGAAATGTATGTATTTGTGAAATTAGACAGTCATTACAGGTGCACTTAAAAGATCATGCAATAGATAATTCTGAATATTGACCCTCTAGATCAAATCTCACAGGGCACACTCACAACATTAAATGAAGGCCACAATTATACCCAACAATGTAACAATTGCAACAAAGTGGAATTTCGTACTTGGTTAAGAAAGATCAAATTAGCATTCATCCTGCAACACATGCACATTCAAACTAAAACATCTAGAACATGGACTAAAAACACATGAGAATTTATTGTAGGAAGGATCGTTATAACTCATGAACCACTCAATCCATTGTACCTGAGTCTGTGGTACATCAAACAAGAATATTTCTCCTATTGTTGCATTAGTGGCAGAAACCGACACTAATGCATCAATGGGCATTGAGAGTCTGTTATCTGGGCATAGTGAATGAAATCGACATATAATTAGGTATAGAAAAATAAACCTCAAATAAACCATGACACACACAAAATCAATGAATAACATACAAATGATCAATATACTAACCTCCTTCATGAAAATGTCAGGTCTAGTGACCTTCATCTTCCCATAACAAGTCTTCCCATAGCTTGAGCATCTGTGAGGGTCATATGAACTAGGTCCAGGTGCTCTCTCCTGATCGGACTCTGTTGTAGTGCTTGAAGGCCCAATCCCTCCCCCACCATCACCTGAAGTTCATTCTTGGCGAGATGATGCTATAAATGTGTTTTATTTCACTAAGGTACAATTCAAGGTGGTTATCAATGTTTGGGTCTGGATGATGATTTTCTTTATGGGAGGATGTTGGGTAGGGGGGTTAGTCCTCTGTCTAGGAGGATGAGGACTTGGAAATGGTTCATGCCTAGCATTTTGTCTATCCTGCATGGACCCACGAACCACCCCCAATAATTTACCAATGTCAAAGTAGTTGACATGATGATGTAAACTAAAATCTTCCCATAATTTTCTAAGGAAATTTAGAGGCACCTCCCTATTATTGCAAAGAGGTTTTTGAAATACCATAAACCACCTATCGATCCAATTGTCTAAAAATGGTTGGAAGGTGCAAAATTCCATACAAATGAGTCTCTTTGTGACTGGTGTTGTAATCTAGTTCTAGGGTGAATAAACAATGTCATTGTGTCTTGTTTTGAAATGTTAAGGTCTCTAACTTGGTTTTTATCTAGACATGTTCTATGATATTCGTACATTCCCACCCTGTAATAAAAAATGTGAGTTAATTGGACTTAGGAATTTGCAATGGAAGAGACAATGATGTTTAGGGAAGTGGTTAGTCACAACTGTGAGGGCTCTCTGTTATTTCTTAAGTCATATATAAGGGTTCTAAGATATCTCATCCTTGCATCAATTTCCATGTTTATGTTTTCCAAATGTGGGTTTGGGTTTGGTGTGTCTTCATGTCGTGATGATGGGTTTGGTTTATCTACATGATCCATTGTTAAGAACCAAAGACCTGAATACAAAATATCACAATAGATCCAAAGATATCTGAATACAATCACCACATAAGATATATGAAACCATATAGAAAACCACAACTTTATTATAGAAACCCTTGAGGTAGGGCAACACCATACNAATGACAACTATCCATATACCAATCATCACAATCGTCCTCAAAATCATACCAAGCATATATTTCTTGATTATATTCATTCATGAGGCCCTGCATAAGAAATCTCTCCTGCATGTTGTTCAATGAATCTTGAATACTACGAAAAATGTCATTGAGGCCATCTGTGATGATATTTGTGAGGTTGTCTGTGAGGTCTTGTGCTAACACATCCAATTTCTCATCCCATTGAGCTTTGAATGATTCAAGAATTTCTTTCACGGTTTGAGATGAAATAGCCATCTGAGCACCCTATGAACTCTTTGGTCCTGCAGCCGTCACAAAAAAAACTAAAAAAAAATAGACCCAATAAGTTTCGGCAAAAAATCGCGATTTTTTCTGGAAAAACCCTAAAAAACTGTTGAAGTTAAAATGTTCATAACTTCACTTCCCGGAATCCGTTTCGGCTGATTTTTTTGTTTGAAATTGGGTGAAATTGTGAGAGGAACTCAGATCTGTAACTTGCTTGGAAAAATTCAGACTCCAACTGCTACAAAAATAAAAACAAATCGCGTCGTCGTCCGCAGAAAAACCCTGAAAAATTGCAGATTTTAAAACCTCAATATCTTGACCTTTCAGACTCCGTTTTGGATGATTTTTTTTTTCAACTTGGATGTTTTTCTGAGAGGAACTCAGATCTACAACCCTTTTTTGCAAATTTTGCACAGAAATATACTGAAAATGTCTGGAATGTCTCGGCCCTATTTTTTCTTCTCCGAAAAAAAAAATCTGCAAAAATAAAAAATATTTGCCCACAATGTCTACCCAAGGAAAGTGCTCTGATACCAATTGTTAAGAACGAATACCAGATCTGAATATATAATCAACACAAATATTGAATACACAATAGATCCACAAATCAAGATAGAAGAAACCACATTCTATTATTATCAAACCCTTGAGGTAGGGCAACACCATACAATGGATCCTATTATGGAAGGGATCCTCTCCTGTTCACTTGCCTCTTCGAGGGGGCAT
>SNQJ01S0033867.1:32118-47518 GCA_010110895.2 Picea sitchensis
GTGGGCCTTATTTAATAATATAGTGGTCCTAGTCCACCTTACATTGAATGACCTCCATTATTATCACTATGGGCCCTCTGGGCCCCCGCACTACCTCTCTAGCTACCTTACAGCCAGAGTGCCCAAACAATTATTATAAGGCCAGTGTGCCCAAGACATCTAATGTTTTTTTTATCATTATTAATAATAAATACATGGTTTGCTACTAAATGGACAAGGACTAGAGTTATAGGGGCTATGATTCCACAAAAGAGGGGGCTTGAGGGGCTAAGTGTTTATTCCCATTCTAATTACCCTTTTTGTCTAAGGAAGAGGATTGGTTACGTGAGCTTCTTGGGGAAGGCCAGGAGGTTCTTGATTCCCCACGAGAGATACTTAAACCCATCCCTGGTGTTGGCACCAGGCTGAAGTGGAAAGAAGGACAATCATGGGAAAGAAAGAGTGTGGGAAACTAAAGTGACAACTGGAAAAATATCAACACGCGCGAATGCAAGAAAGCATGCCTAGCTGGAAGCAATAGCTGGAGGAAGAACATCATGTGCATGGGAGAAAAACCTAATGTAAGAAGGGTTAGGGTTTTGGTAATATTCTGTAAGTGGCTGAAGAGCCTAAAATGTATAAATATAGACATGAAAGTATCATATGGGTGTGTTTTTTTGGGGTATTAGTTGTTGTAGTTATGGTTGTTTCTTTTATGTTAGTTCTTATGAATATTGTGATTGTTATTGAGTGATTTTTCCTAGTATTGTTTTTGGCGATACGTGAGGGGTTTTGAATTGTATGAACTGAGTTTTGTAAGTTGTTGAGCAAGAAATATATGAGGGAAGGTATATCTGAGGATTAGACCATAGGCTACAGAGCCTAGTGCGATCTAGTTCGCCTCACATAGATCTTACCCACTTTTGTGGAGGACTGTAAGCACGTGGCACAGGAAGATCAAGAACTACAATAATAAAAGAGCCAAGAGACAAATCTTTGTGGATGTATCCTAGGAGGGGTGAACCACGGTAAAATATATGTAATGTGTTGAATGTTTTCATATCTTTAACTTATTTCAGCAATAGATGACTACGATTGATGAATAACCAATGCATTATTAGAATCTGTTTATATTTTGAGTTATATGCATGTGATTCCTAAGAACAATAGATTACAGTAACCATTCACAGAACAAGGCCTTAGTCAAAAAACCCTTTATCTCCTACTTTGTCCTAGGATGTAAACACATGCGTCTTACAGTCAACCATCCTTAGCTATCTCAGGTGAGACTGTGAAGTACCTTCCGGGCATTGCATTGCCTTCTGGTTTACTAGGAGGGTCGATAGTTAGAGGCTTTGTTGGAATCCTGAATGACATGAACCCTAGGTCAATAACTCAGATAACCAACAAATGGTTTTGTTGTCGTATTAAGAGAAACAATATAGGACTAAGTAGGATATAGAGTGTGAAAGAACCATTGAAGAAGCAATGAGCCGTTAGAATGGAATGTGGAGACCTTGGAACCCCGCAAGAGAAGAAATCAAGGGTTGGTTGCAAACTAAAGAGCTAGAATTTGCACACAAAGACAATAGAAACCCTAGAATCACAGCACACGGATACCTGGATAAATACGTGTTTATGGATTTACATGAAATCTTTTTCTATGATTTCCCACATCTACTATAGAAGTGGATCTTAAGGTTAACGGATAATCACCTGACGAACCGGATTCGACAACTAGATTGAAATCTAGTACAGATTCAACAGCTACAACAGGTGAACAACAAATTCACCCGCGCAGTAGACTTTTGGCTTGACAATATTGTGGCACAATTGATCACAAAGTTTTCGGTAGACACAGCGAAGTCATACAGCGTCGCCGAGAAAGAATTTCTATGAGGACCTAGAGGAAGGTACATTCGATCCCTGTATACTTCTATCAAGATACTGTTATATAACAAAGGTGTATTGACAATGGAATCGGACAGTTATAATTCCATGCGCACATGGGGGAAGGGGGGAAGCACTGACAGAAAGAAGAGGAATGGAAGGAGGGAAGGATAAAGAGAAGAAGAAGGAGGAACCCTTGGACCTGATCTCGATGGATGATGACTAGCTCAAGTGGATCTTGACGTCATCAGGAATGACGCGTAGTGGAGCACCCTACCAATATAAGATAAACACCAAGAAGATAGCCATAGCTGAAAGGGAGGGCTTGACAAGTGATGAGGAAGAGGTAGAGGATATTCAAGCTGTGATGCAGGTTGAGGAAATCCTGCACACCACCTACGAGAGGAAAACAAGAGACCCCAGAACGGGAGGAGAAGACAACCACCCCTTTCGTATCAATGTCAATGTGGAACCCATAAACCCATGTGCAACCAATACACCATAGAGAACACCACCGCTTAGGCAACCAAAGTTCAGAGGAAGTCTGACATCAAGAAGCACATCTACACAACGAGAGACAACTGGAGGAGCCAGTTCAGGTAATCTTAGTCAAGTATCCACACCGCATGGAGGAGGCAATAGCTCAGTACTCAAAATGGTAGGACACAACCCTACTATCATATTACCAGAGTTTTGAGGAGAAGTGGAAGAAGGCCCTGAGAAGCATCTATGCATTTGTGCTAAGATCTAGGAAACAAAGCAGATCACTGACGAAAACACCAAACTCACGCAGCTAGCGATCATGCTAAGAGACTGCACACTAGACTAGTACATGAGTCTAGACACAAACAGTGCTCCTGGGATGACAAGGACACTGGACGACATTAAGAAACTACTAATTAATGAGTTCCAGAAGTCGATCTCAGAGGATCAGTATATGAACGAGATGATTGAGATAAGACAGAAACCAGGAGAATCAGTATGGAAGATCGATCAAAGATTCAAGAGATTAAAAGAGAAGTTAAAATACCTTATGAACGAGATGCAACATCGACACTTGTTTGTCAACTCACTACTCCCACACTTAAAATATCCACTACGACAACAGAAGTTTCAGAAACAAGCAGAGGCTTTGCAGGCATCCTTGCAATTGGAAGAGAACCAGTACCAGCAGACAGACCCAGATATCAAAGAATTGAAAGAGGATCTGAAGAACTTAACATTTTAACTGAACCAGAATAAGAACAAGGACAAATGAGAAGTTGTTTGGTGTACCACATGAAGGACAGAAGGACACCAAAAAAATGAATATCCAACGTTCACGCAGTATATGGAAGTAGGCATGCCAAACCCACTGCCACAGGGGAATTATGGTGTGAGATATGCAAGAAACTAGGTCACGACCCTTACCATTGCACAATGATGTAGAAATACCAAACAGTCCCAATGAACGCATATTGGACATTTTGCAATTCAGTTGGCCATGACAACAAAGACTACCAAACTATAGAGCTGATGCGGGAAAGAACCTCAGACGCATATAGGGCACAGGAAGAAATGATGACTGGGCAGGCAACACCACATTTCACTTAAGCCCCAACACCATACAACACTACGTAGCAACAATATTATACTGCGCAGCAACCTTATAATAACGCACAACCATAGTACAACCCAGTGCAGTCCCAATACAATACCGTGCAATATAACATGCCACAAGGTGATCACGCAGCCTATAGAGGAGCAGGATGAGCTAGAGGAGGCTTTGAACATGGAAGAGGACCAGTCACATGTCACAATTGCCAACAACTAGGACATTATGCACGGGACTGCCCACTACCACCAGTGACTTGTGTGTATTGTCGCGCTTCGGACCACAATATAGAGGAATGTCCAACACTACTCGTAAAGATCCAAGAAAAAAGGAACCAAAATAACTAGAATGTTTAGTGGATTTCATCCGAAGCAAGGGATGACAGACAGAACCTCAACATAGTCACTCGAGGAGGAACGAAAACAGGAAACGACACAGTCCGACAGGACCCAGCGCAGAACCAATGGGTAAAGAAGAACCCCAACCCTAAGAAGCAATTCGACGCACAAAAGGAAAAGGAGATATTTACAGAAGCCCAACAAGAATTCTAGAAGGAGGACATAGTGTTGATTGTGCATCAGAACAAGGAAGCTTTGGAATATGACATGCCGCCATCACTGGACCATACCAACAGAATACAACCTAAGGAACAGGTAAGTACTATCAAAGAATTTTTGCAATCATGCATCAAAATGTTAAGCGATCCTTCATCTATCAAATTATTGCAAAACATCTTAGAGAAATGTAGCAGCGAGATGCAACAGAAGCCAAAACTAAAAAAATTCAACCACCTACACACAAGAAGAAGAACAAGTAGAGAATTTAGAATCAATGCTAATATTGGGGATTTCAACATGGGAGATATTATACTAGATCTAGGATCCGAAGTGAAGATACTACCAAAAACCACATGGAAATGCATGGGAGAACCTACACTGGGATACTTAACTATTCAATTAAAACTAGCAAATCAACATCAAGTCCTACCAATAGGAAGACTGAAAGGGGTAACCATCGATCTGGGTGGGGTGCACACTAAGGCAGACTTTGAAGTCATCGAAATAGTAGACAGTACAACACCTTACCTAGTGCTACTTGGTCTAGATTGGGCATTCAACAACCAGGCCATAATTAACTTGAAAACCAGAAAAATGACATTTGAGTCAAGAGACTACAGGGTTATATCCCCACTCAACCCATCAGAAGGTGAGAGGTTCGTAGAACCCACTTGCCTGGATCTAGACGAAATCGACCAGTTGTAAAAAACAACTATGCACGATGCGGACTAACTGCAGACGGGATACTCAGTTGGTGGAGAATTACTTCATGCACAATAGACTCAGACACTGGGTTAGAAAACTGGCAACAAAGACTACACGAAATATCCACAAGAAGGTGTGCAAGAATAGATCGTGCAGTAAGATGGCTTGGCGCAGAAATTAGAGAACCACCCAGTTTTCACAGACTAAATGATTTGGAAACTTTATTGACACAATACGAAGATGAAGTCTTAGAGAACCAGAGACTATTAGCACTATATTTAGCACTAAAGGCTACACCCGCAAGATGGTGGGGTGCGCACAAAGAGACTATCACAGATTGCTACCAATGAAAACGATTATTGTGCATAAGGTTTGGCACAGAACAGATTTGGAACAACCGACAAAAATACGATGGACTAGGAAGGCCGACAAAACACTTTGAGGCATGTAGAACACTATGGAAAATGACGCCACCAGAAGAATGGTCTCACCACTTCAGTCAAGCTTTAGAAGGCATACCAGTGAATTGGTATATAGACCAGGAAATGTGAAAAGGAACCAATACATGGACGAAACTCCAACAGAACTTTACAGTCACTTTCTCATTCGAGCATGAGAATCCCAACATAGACACAGCGCTGAAACGGATCAGAGATGTCATATTCATTACAAAATCAGAAGTGGAAGTTGTCACAGAGGTACACCAGCGGAATAAGAAGACAGTCAAGGAATTGATGTCATGCTACCAGGTATAGGAAGAAGCACTAGATGAATATGATACACGTGATATTCAGATCGAATAAGTCAAAGGCGAGAGAGAGGTGGAAGGGCCACCCTTAGAATCAAAGGTCATCTATGTGCCAATCAAGATCAAGAAGGTTAACATAGGGACCACCAAACAACCCAAAATGACCAACATTGGAGATTATTGGGATGAACAGACACTAGAAAGCATCACAGAATTGTTGCACGAATACAATGACCTTTTTCCCACAATCGTTACAGAGATGAAATGAATAGCCAGAGAATTAGGATAAATGAATATACCACTCAGACCTGATGCGAGACCCATTAAACAGTGACCATACAGACTGAACCCCATCTATAAACAGAAATTCAAAGACAAGATCAACAGGATGCTCGAGGCCGATATCATCGAATCAGTCGAAGAATCGGAATGGATAATCTCGATGGTAGTACAGGACAAGAAATGGGGAAGAGGGATCAGGATATGTGTCGACCTGAGGAAGTTGAATGATGCCTTCTTACACGACCCATTCCCCACACGATTCACAGTTGAAGTACTTGAGAACGTAGGAGAACACAAAGCTTATTCATTCACCGATGGATTCTCAGGATATCATCAGATTAAGATAGCACAAGAGGATAGACACAAGACCACATTTACGACAGAATGGGGATCCTATCAGTACACAGTCATGTCGTTCGAATTGAAGAATGCACCTGCGATATTCTGCAGAGTGGTCATCGCAACATTTAAGGAATTCATCAACCAATTTATAAAAGTCTACTTGGATGATTGGACGGTTTATAGCCTGTTAAAAAAATATGTGGAAGTTTTACGCCTGATGTTAGAATGATGCAGACAGTGCCAAATACCACTGAATATCAAGAAATACATATTCGGAACACCATTTGGGATACTACTGGGACACATAGTATGCAAATAGGGTTTATTAATGGATCTAGCCAAAATCGTAGTCATTGTTAACCTACCAGCACCAAAAATAGTCCGCCAATTAAGAGCAATGTTAGGACATACGAGATACTATAGGAAATCCATCAAAGGCTACATGCAGATTACAACACCTATGGAAAAAATGTTAAGGAAGGATACCAAGTATCAATGGAACGACGAGTGCCAACATAGTCTGGATACCCTAAAGGAAAAGATGGTCACCGCACCAATATTGGTATTTCCAGACTGGGAGAAGACATTCCACGTACATGTAGATGCATCAGCAGTAGCACTTGGAGCTATTTTAGTGCAACCAGGAGAAGGAGACTTGGATCACCCGACAGCGTTCGCAAGCAGGAAATTATCAAACACAGAACATAATTATAACACAATAGAAAGAGAAGGCTTAGCCATGGTTTACGCACTACACAAATATAGACATTACCTATTGGGAAAACACTTTAAGATGTTTATAGATCACTCAGCCCTAAAATACCTAGTTAACAAGCCAGTGTTGGGGGGGAGAATCTGTCGATGGTTACTGCTATTTCAAGAATTTTGAGGTAATAGTCAAACCATGGAAACTGAATGAAGGGCTCGACCACTTATCAAGGGTCACCAATGGATAGGAACCAATGAATTTGGAAGACAACTTTCCATATGCACAGCTCTTCTCATTACAGATTGTTGACAATTACTTCGCAGAAATCATCCAGTACTTAAGCATTGTTACTGCGTCACAAGGATATACCACTGTGCAGAAAAACAACCTGATAGTCCGCGCAATCGACTATCAACTAATCATAGGGAATCTATACAAAATGGGTGCAAATAGAATCTTACGACGATACGTACTAGACCATGAACGACGAAGAATTTTAGCAGAAGCCCACGAAGGAATAGCAGGAAGGAATTATGCAGGAAAAGATACCGCGTAGAAGGTACAACACGCAGGATTATGGTGTCCAACGATCCATCGAGACTCGAAAGAATATTTATAGCAATGTGATGTCTATCAACGGGTCCAAAAACCCAACAGAAGGGACGATATGCCACTACGACAGCAAGTGACACTTCAGGCATTTGACAAATGGGCAATAGACTTTGTGGGACCCATTAACCCACCCACCAAGAGAACAGGGGAGAGATACATTATCACCATGACAAAATAATTAACGAGATGGGCAGAAGCCGCACCAGTAAAATATTGTAGCGCAGAGACAACTGACCACTTTCTTTTCGAACAGGTAATTACTAAATTTGGGTGCCCAAGATTTATGATGAGCGACCAAGGAACACACTTCATCAACAACACCATCTGAGTGATGCTTGAATAATTCAAATTTTATCACCAAAAAATCACACCATATCACCCACAGGCTAATGGCATGGTAGAAGCCTTCAAAAAAAATCTAGAGAACGCCCTAACGAAGATATGTAACGTCAACAAGGACGATTGGGATCTCAAGGTACCAGCAATACTATGGGCGTATAGAACCACATGCAAAAAGTTGACAGGTCACACACCATTCAAATTGGTCTATGGTCAAGAAGAAGTAGTACCGTTATAATTTCTAATACCTAGTCTACATGTAGCAACTATCACACAAATGACAGAACGAGGTGCAGTCTAGGAACAACTGGATCAATTACTGCCAATAGAGGAAGACCGAATCTTGGTAGGATTCCATAAAAAAGTACCAAAATTGAGAGACAAAGCATGGCACGACCACCAAATCAAGAGAATATTGTTTAAGGAAGGAGCTCTAGTATTGCTTTACGACAGTAAATCATTGCAACACCCAGGGAAGCTCAGGATGCATTGGCTAAGACCATACGAGGTAAAAGTTGTCACAGACGGAGGATATGTACAGTTGAAAGACCTGGCAAGCACAAACCTCATAGGAATGATCAACGAGAGCCAGCTGAAGCTATACAAAGATAGTAGACTACACACCACACAGTTAAAAAAAAAGGAAAAGGAAAAGAAATGAGCCTAGAAATAGTGCACAGCATGATGGAAAGCTGCATACGAAACACGAAACTAGTGAGGGAAAAGACAATGGCCATATCGGAAAGGGAAACAAGTGGGAAAAGGAAAGTTAGCAAACGCACATTGACAGGACAACATGGGGAAGAATTAAAGCAAGGAAAGGATGGATGGGATGTCGCACTAAACGCACCAACTGGCAACAACAAAGTAGCCATAAGGGCAGGTATGAAACTGCCAGAGATCATTGATATTGATGAAATCTTGTCACTGGAGAATATTCCAGTCAAATCAACATTGATCCAGGAAGAGATCCTGCAGCCCCAAATGGAAACCATGAAAAAGGATACACCGGCAGTAGCACAGAAGCTTCAGAATCAAGCAGTAGGAACTCATAAGGAAGGATAGCCAGAAAACACTGAAGAAGCCATGGAAATAAACGGAAGCACACAGAACTTGGAAGCAGAGATCCAACCAGATGTTCCACAAATACCCATCCTATACTTTTCTTTTTCAGACGAGCCAATTAGCGAAATGGGAAAATCTTGGGAAGAATGGATGGTGAAGGAGCAACCAAAAGCTGCTGGAACTTTGAACCAACCAACACGGCCGGAAGAAAGGATTTAGATACCGAGCTCACCTCAAAAGAGACCAGTTGTAGATATTGTGCTACCTCACACACCAGAAGGCATACAGGTGGACTCGCAGCTATTGGGTCACATTGGGAAGCTCAATTTTTCTGACCATGATGTAGCAGATGAAAGAAAATATCCAGAGATTGCACCACAAGTCTTTTCGGAGACAATAGCCATGAACCCCCTCGAAGGAACTATCACTAAGACACGCAAGTGGGCAGCCAGACTGGACAAAACTTGAATCCTAGGATTGTTGAAGATACTACACTTTGGCAGAGGCCAATATGCGATGGCATGCGTCAAAAAACTGTTAGCAGTTACGCATTGAGGGGATGTATGGCTAGACAAACCTATCCCCATAACTATTGAACTCGTTACACAAATTACATAACTACCCATCTGAGGTATGGATCCCGTGCTGATACCGGATGACAAGTCCAAGGAAAAAGCATTGGCAAAAGAAATGAAGAAGAAATATGGCACAGACAGGGGAATGAGAGGCATTATAATAAAGCGAATTAACGATGTCGTGACACAACTGGGAGAAAATATCTTAGCATGCAAACTGCTAAGAAAATGTTGTAAAGATGAAGTACTGGCAGGAGTTATTGCAGTTGTAGCTCAGTGTGCAGAAGGCATCTTCATGAGTTGGGTGCCATACCTGTCAAACTTGTTCCAAATAGATCATAAAGACATGCAAGAAGAAGGTACGGAGTTTCACTACTCATGGCTACTTACTCTCATCTCTTTCATGGGATTGAAAGAATCGGACTATGTCATCTTCTATACCACACCACAGCCAGGAGGAGCGAGATATCATGTCCTGAAATATACACCATTGGACAAGCATAAGAAGGGGAATGGAATTATATTTGAAGCTTACCTATAGGAAACACAGGAAGCAATCAACCGAGCATGGAGGATAAAACCAAAGGCTGTCGCGTGATTCAGGGGCATTGCCAATTTTTGGGCTAGATGACAAGCCATGTGGATACAACCAAGACAGGACCCACATAAATAGTGGCTATAGATGCATTATTGTGTCACCGAGGGAGACATCGATATGATCATCCACAAGTGGTCGAATGAATGGAAGATCCCAACCATACCCAGAGTAGTACCAGGACAAACAATAGAAGGAGGGGCTCTGCAGCCAAAAACACAACCTCCACAAGTCCCAATACCCAAGAAACCAAGAACGGGCCAAATCAAGTCAACTCAAAATTTGGGTGGCTTAGAGTAGCCAGGGACCTAGAAGGGGAGAACAAAAACCACTCAGTCAACTAATGAACAGCAGAACCTGGCTGAGGGAGCATAGGAAACTGCGACGAACCTCATCACACAGGAAATAGGGGGAACTAAGAGACCAACGGTACTGGAAACAGGTGCGTGCAATAAATCAAAGCCACAATGATCACCACCAAAATACACAATCACAGAGGTCGATGGTGAGATGATTTCCAGAATGGTCCAGGATTGTCTCACAGAGGACGTTGATCATGCAGCGCACCACAAGGATAAACTGCAGAAGGAGATGGCAGAAATGGGGCAACTCCTGAAAAAATTCAGAGAAGCCAAGATTACAAGTAGCAGCAGAGGCACAAAGCCATCGAGCACATGGACCACAGAAAGAATGGAGGTAGGATAACGTGACTCAGTTCTTCCAAAACCACATTCCACGGTTTACATAAAGCTAAGCATGCTACGAATGGATGAGGTTGTGCGACAGACACCACTAAAGGATTTGGATCAGATCTAGTTGGTCCTAACATGGATGTCAGCAAAGGCCTTATACCAATTGCAGGTTAGCATCGACCACGAGATACAGTCTCGAGCACATAAAAATGTGGTCGAGCTACAACAAGCAACAAAGAAGCAGGAAACACTGGAAACAGTTTGCATGCAGGTAAAATATGAAACGCGGGAGGAAAAGGAACGCATGAATGAATTGGAACGCAAAGTGGAAGACATTTTTGGGAAACTTACAACTATTGCGCAAGGAAGTGAACTCCCAGCGGCAGAAAAGATCGATCAGATTGCGCAAGAAATTGATCAATATCAAAGGGAGATCGAGACTCTCTATGGACAGATTAGACCAAACACTCCACCAACAGTAAAGGAGCAGAGGAAGAAGGAAGCAACATTGCAACTACAAGAGCTAGAAAAATAGGTCAGCATAGCAGTCGACTTGTTGGATAAAGCAGCGCAACTCTAGACAAAGATGGAAGAGGACCCACAGGTCCAACAATGGGACAAGGAGGAGGAAAGGATCAATGCAATGATCCAAGAATTCAAGAAGCAACAGAAAACCATCCCAATCCCGGAATGGGTCAAGAGGACACAAGAGTTAAACAAGTTACAAGTAGAACTTCTCATTGCGCAAACACGAAAAAGGAGCGTCAGGCTCAAATAGAACCATTGCAGGAATGAATAGCAGTAATATTGGAGCAGGAAGAAGAAGCCAGAACACAATCAGCACAAAATCAGTTGGAATGTGCAAGACTAATTAGTGAATAATTAGCAGCGCAAACAGTCGATATTATCAAGGAGAAAACCATGTAAGCACTGATAAAAGTAGCAAAATTACAAGAGAAGTTCCAGACGATCACCAGGGAGATCAAGGAAGCATAGTGCAATTAGGTGACTCGGGATGAGTCACATGTCAGTGTTGGGGGCCTGTTGGCACCAGGCCAAAGTGGAAAGAAGGACGATCATGGGAAAGACAGTGTGCGGGAAACTGAAGTGACAACTGGAAAAATATCAGCACGTGAATGCAAGAAAGCATGCACAGTAGGAAGTGATAGCTAGAGGAAGAACAACACGTGCATGGGAGAAAAACCTAGTGTAATAAGGGTTAGGGTTTTGGTAATATTTTTTAAGTGGATGAAGAGCCCGAAATGTATAAATATAGACACGAAAGTATCATATGGGTGTGTTTTTTTGGGGTAGTAGTTGTTGTAGTTATTGTTGTTGCTTTTATGTTAGTTATTATGAAGATTGTGATTGTTATTGAGTGATTTTTCTGAGTATTGTTGTTGGTGATACGTGAGGGGTTTTGAATTGTATGAATCGAGTTTTGTAAGTTGTTGAGCAAGAAATATATGAGGGAAGGTAGATCTGAGGATTAGACCATAGGCTGCAGAGCCTGGTGCGATCTAGTTCGCCTCACATAGATCTTACCCACTTTTGCGGAGGACTATAAGCATGTGGCATAGGAAGATCAAGAACTGCAATAATAAAATAGCCAAGAGGCGGATCTTTGTGGACATAGCCCAGGAGGGGTGAACCATGGTAACATATGTGTAATGTGTTGAATGTTTTCATATCTTTAACTTCTTTAAGCAATAGATGACTACGATTGATGAATAACCAATGCATTATTAGAATCTCTTTATATTTTGAGTTATATGCATGCGATTCCTGAGAATAAGTATATTACAGTAACTGTTCGCAGAACAAGTCCTTACTCAAGAAACCCTTTATCTCCCACTGTTTCCTAGGCTATAAGAACCTGAGTCTTAGAATAAACCATCCTTAGCTATCTTGGGTGAAACTGCGCAGTACCTTTCAGGCGCTGCATTGCCTTCTAGTTTACCAGGAGGGCCGATAGTTAGAGGCTTTGTTGGAATCCTAAATGACATGAACCCTAGGTCAATAACTCAGATAACCTAAGAAGGGAGTCAATTAAAACCAACACCTGGTCTGATTGTGGGGTTGGTCATTGGTCATTGGTCATTGGTCGATGGTCATTGGTCGTTGTCTTGTTCGCTCCTTCCCTTATGCATTTTTTACCATTCTTTCCCTCACACCCTTCCATGCACTCACTTACCCATCCATTGATTTATCCTCACCTACATCTTAGCTTGGTAAAGAGAAAGGAACTGTTGAGAATTAGCCACGGGATAGTTGGTTGTAATGCTCACTAGTGCAATCCAACCATGACTTGGGGCCTGCATGTCTGAGATGCATTGGCATGTGCCCTGTTTTTCTCACAACTGTGAGTCCTGAGAGTTCCAGCATTGAGATTTTGGACCAGCTATGCTAGAGGCCCCAAAATAAAGAAGAAGGATTTCTTGAGGGACTACGTGGTAGAGAAGGGTGGAGGTCCATTCTCTTGGGTAGTACAGGCTGGTTAGAAGAGAGTTGGGTACTTGGATTGTTGTGGGTGTTGGGAAACCTATGAGAGCTTGAGAGCTGACTGGTTTGGGAACCCAAGTACACTCTGTAACCATCCTTGTGGATTCATAGCCCTGGATCAAGGGTGACATTGTTATTGAGATTTGGAGCAGTGGTGTCTACGATTGGGTGGAACGTCCTTGGTCTACAGCTAGTTGGTGTCTCCTTTTTATAAAGATAAGTGATCTCTATTGTGTTATTATTATCTATGTATGAATGTATTTCGTTGTGTATTTTAATTATAGGCTAACTACATCTTAGATTATGCATGCTTGTTGGATATGTTGTGCATGTTGCTAAATCTTACATCTTATGTGTTCTTATTAATGAAAGAAGGTATCGGTAAGAGTACGAAGTCCAAGGGTGTGCTTGAAGCTATCATGCCCCAGCCTATGGGTGGCTAGGTATGTTACAGTGGGTCTCCAAAAAGTTATTGACAATCACTCCAAATTATTTGGAGAGATGCCTAAGGGTCTTACACCTGCTCGAGATCATAACCATGCTATTCATTTGTAACCAAGAAGTGTACCACCTAACATTATTCCTTACAAGTACCCAAATGAACAAAATAGTGATATTGAAAATATAGTTCAAGAAATTTTAAAGGTTTACATCATTCAACCTCGCCAAAGTATTTTCTTTCCAATGGTGGTGATGGTTTACAAAAAGGAAGATTCATGGAATATGTGGCAATATTATAGAGATCTCAATAAATGACCATTAAAGATAATTTTTCTATTTTTTTCATTGATGAATCATTAGATGAATTGCAAGGAGCAATTTTCATTACTAAGTTGGATCTCCATTTTGGATATCATCAAATCAGAAAGAGGCTAAAAGACATTCCCAAAATAGCCTTTAGAACATATGAAGGTCATTATGAGTTTTTGGTGATGTCATTTGGTCTTACTAATGGACCTTCAACATTTCAAATCTTGATGAATTATATTTTAAAACCCTTCATCGAAAACTTTGTGTTAGTATTTTTTGAAGATATACTAATCTACAAAAAATATTGGCGAGGGCATGTACAACATGTTGACATGGTCTTAAAACTATTGGAAGATAATTAACTATATGTGAGGCCTTAGAAGTGTACCTTTGGGGTTCAAGAAGTGGAATATTTGGGTCATATTGTATCTCATGAAGGTGTCAAAGTGGACCCTAACAAAATTAAAACTATGATGTAATGGCCAATTTCCAAAACATTGAACAATCATAGAGGATTATTAGGATTAATGGGATATTAAAACAATTTTTTCAAGAATTATGGTCAAGTAGCATCACCTCTAACAACATTATTAAAAAATGAGGCATGTTCTTAGACTCAAGAAGAAACCAAATATTTTGAAAAACTTAAGGAAGTGATGTGTGCAACTCACGTCCTAGCCACGCCTAAATTCACAAAAACATTTATTGTGGGGTGTGATGCCTCAAGGCATGTCATTGGTGCATTTTTAATGTAATAAGGAAGGCCCCTTTCCTTTGAAAGCGGCCAGCTTAAAGGAAACAACTTACTCAAACCCATTTTTGAAAAGGAAATGTTGGCCATATTACATGCAGATAAGAAATGGTGCCCTTACCTAATAGTAAGACACTTCAATTTCAAAACATATCATGATAGTTTGAATTAATTCATGGAAACACTATTATCTTTATAAGAGAAAAAAAATGGGTTACAAATATTCTAGGTTATGAGTTTGAAATTATCTACAAAAAAGAAAAAGAAAATGTGGTGGCAGACAGAATTTCAAGGAAAGAAGAAGACATAAAGGGTTTAATGTGTCTTATTTCCATTCCACAATATAATTGAATGGAATAATCAAGGATATAATGGAAGAAATATCAAAAGGTATGCAATATCATTCAAAAATTACAAGAGTACTCAAGTGAATTAGATAAATTTGTGTGGAATAATGATTCATTTGTTGATACTGAGAGGGGGATGAATCAGTATCAAGTACAATTTAAAACCTTTTTCAAATTATACTTAAACCATTCAACTATATCCAATGAGCAATGAACAATAGTATAAGAGTTACACCAATACCCTACAATACACCATGCACAATATATGAGAAATAATCAATAGTTATTGTTCAAGGGAAGTAATGACTTCCAAAGGTAGCTATAGCTTCCAAATGTAAAGGGAGGGATAAACCTCTAAGAGGAAGA
>SNQJ01S0033867.1:54586-65112 GCA_010110895.2 Picea sitchensis
AAAAATAACCTAAAACAGGGGTGAGGAAGGAACAAAGGGAATTACCCAAATAACCAAAATTATTGGCAAGGACGATGCCATGATTTCCCATGGGTCCATTAATGGATAGGGCGTACTTACCTACGTGCTCGAAGGTGACTCCCTTCGATTCATTCCATCAGGTGCCATGAACTCGAGTCTGGGGGTGCAACTGATGTCAAGGAAGCGAATGTGATGTGCGGGATGGATTTACCGTACCACTTCCACCATCCTTTTATGCTTGGTGATGGGATATCCCATGCACTCTGGTGTGCTATCTGACTTACCTCCTTCCAGGATGATGGCTCTAGAGATATCGTTAACCACCTTTTCACCTCGCAAAAAGAGTCTCAAACATGCTCCATGCCACCTAGTCAGCCTAGGGTATCCCTGCTCCATGTGGATGTCGACCTGCTTTATCCTTATGTTGTTGGTGATGCTCTTTCTCATTTTGGGTGGACTCATTCTCAACTTCACAAGGTCCCCCCCCCCCTCTTTTGTCACTTGGGGTTTGAGGGGTGTGGGATCCTTTCCTATGCATGTGCCCTTTGTTTCTGTTTGAAGCCTCGGTGTGGTGCCTTCATGTATTGGCCCCCGCCATTTCATAGTTAAACTTGATCATTGGTACAGCGGAGCTAAGGTTGTCACTCTGTCTATACTTAGGGAACCATGCGTTTCCGCTATTGCTGCATTTTCCATTTTGTCTGCTTTCATGTTATTTTCTCTCATTATGTGGTAGAAGGTTGTCTTAATGTCCCAGGAATCCATCCTTATTCTATCCATGACTTTCTTTAGTCTTATATCTTTGGGGTTTGATCCATGGATCATCATTCTTATTATATTTTTGGAGTCTCTGAGAACGTTGAGCTCTCAAATTTTCTGAGTCTGGATGAGTTGTATGCCTTTTAGGAGTGTGTAGGCCTCAAATTTATTGTTAGTATCCATTCCAAGATTCCAGTGGTAACTTAGGTATTTTTTTCCTCTAGGTTTGAAGAGAACCCCGCCATGCCTCCTCCCCCATGAAAAATTAAATGTTAATGATGATTAATATACTGAATAAAATGAAAAACATTTTTCAATTAGTATAGCCTATTAATGGATAGTATAGTATTAATTAAGATTATGCACTTGAAAACATAAAAGTTAATTTCCATCTATGGTGGATGAAATGGAAAAAATGGTAGAAACACAAAAAATATTGTACAACCGAAAAATGATAAAAGCATTCCAACCAATGTATAATACAATGCCACTTTTCCAAAATATATTCATCTATGAAGGATACCCTTTGGAAGTATCATATTAATAAATATTAGAGCTTAAAAAGAAGAATTAGGATTTAACATCTTCATCAACCAATATTTTTGGATGATTGGACAAATAACTTAGTTAAAAAAGATTCCCTACTAGACTAATGGAGCCTTCCTATTGGCCCTTGGTTATGAATTAAGAAAGAAAGCGAAGAAAAAAGGAAAAGGAAAGACGAAGTGAGAACTGCGCAGAAGGCACATTGACTGAGATTGGGTCGAAGTGGCCAAAGGAGCAGAAAAGAAGGAGTGTGAAGTACGGGAAAACTAGTCGTTGGATGTGAAGATCGAGGAGAACATATAAGCAAGGAATATGGATCGTGGAAAACTCTGCAAGTGGAAAAATCCACCAATGAATGCTTTGGAGCACTTCATGGTAAGGAAGGAAAGACAGGCTGGCGAAGCCCGAAAAACGTGGGTCAAGTTGACCTAGGGTTTTAGACACCTAGGGTTTTGGTATTTAGGGTTTTGACACCTAGGTTTCGGCCTAAGGTTGTCAGCGAACCATTGTAATGTATAAATAAAGATCGATAGGAAAGGGTTGTGGTTGTTGTTGGTTCAAGGTGGATCATTGTTGTTATTGGGTCGAGGTGTGTTGTTGAGTGATTGTTGTATGAACAAGAGGTGTTGTGTGTGAGAGCCTTATGGTATTGTAAGATATTCAACTGGGTGTGAAGATCAACCCTGCAACTAGGTGCGCAGGGAAGGGAGAGAAAAGGGAGTGAAAGAGAAACAGATATGCAAGCTAAGAGCGTAGATAGAACTGTATGTTTTATATAATATCAAGAAATGAAGTTATGTGGATGTAGCCATAGGGAGAGGGTGAACCACGTATATCTTGTTGTTCTGTGTGATTGATGTTCTGTTCTTTTCTTCTGTACCTCTGTTGGTGTGTTATTATGTTAGATATGATATATAACTGTGCGAAGTAGGTTTCTTAGTAAGAATAGTTATATCTCTGTGTGTTGTTTCCTTGGATCCACTTGCATTTCCTTTGGTTGTAGACATATGTGTCCTACAACCCCCTATTGCTACTTCAGGTGAGACTACATCTTCTTCGCAGGTGTTGTCGAAAGGGACAATAGTTAGGGCTTGTTGGTGCACTGTTAGAGTTGAAACCTGGGTCTATCCCTGTGTCAACAAATGGTTCTATTGCCGGGACTGAGATCTTCTTGAGGGAATGTTAAGGTGGTTCCCATTGAAGACACAGATTCATAAGTGGATAAAAAAACAAGAAAAGGACTTTGTTGAAGCCCAGAACAAGAAACCTAAGCTTAGTACAGAAGACTAGTTGGGAAGGTATATATTTACTGATATACACGAGATTTTCTTTGGAGGAATTCATAAGGAGCTATATGAGTGGTTAGCCAGATTAACAGACACCCAATTTGAGATCAAATCTACACTACATGTGGTTTGGACGTCGAAACTGATCAAGAAGGTAAAAATGGTTGATAACGCTGTGTTAAGAGAAGTATATCACTGGTTTGATAGTACTATTGGAGGGTACATCACCGAGTTTTCCATTGACATAGTTGAGTCATATAGCCAAGCACAAGAGATATTTCTTTAAAGGACCTAGAGGAAAATTACACTTCTTAAAGTTGAAGATCAAGATTCTATTGCATGAGAATAGCATCTTGAAGATATAGTAGTGTTGGTCCTTGGGTATGGAAGTAAGCAAAGAGTAAAAGATAAAAGATGGAATGTGAACTGCACAGAAGACACAGTGACTAATACTAGGTCGAAGTGAGCAGAAGAGTAGAAAAGACAAAGTGAAGTAAGAGGAAGCAAGTTGTTGGATGAGAAGATTGAGGATGATAGATCAACAAGGAAGAAAAATTGTGGACAAATCAGCAAGGGGAAAAACCCACCATTGGATGCTTTGGATCACCGCGTGAGAAGGAAGAAAAGACAGGCTGGTGAAGCCCTGAAGACATGGGTCAAGCTGACCTAGGGTTTTAGACACCTAGGGTTTTGGTATCCAGGGTTTTGACACTTAAGTTTTGGCCGAAGGTTGTCGGTGAGCTATTGTAACATATAAATAAAAGTCAAGAGGACCTGGGATGGGTTGGTTGTTGTTGTTGTTGTTATTGATCGTTCCAAGTTCGTTATTGTTATGAGTGATTATTGTAGTGAGAGAGACAAGCATTGAGGAGTGAGGGAAGTCTGTGTTGTAATATATTCAGCTGGGTGCGAAGATCAACTCTGTAGCTGGGTGCGCAGGGAGGGAAGACAGAGAGAAAGAGAGAAGATATGCTAGATAATAATGCAGATAAGAACTGTATGCTTTCATCATAATATATTCTAAATCATAGTTTTGTGGATGTATCCCTAGGGAGAGGGTGAACCACGTATGTCTTGGTGTTGTGTGTGATTGATGTGGTGTTCTCTTGTTCTTGATATTTTGTTATTCCATTACTGTGTTAGATCTGACAGATAAATGTGCGAGGTAAAACTAAGTTGATAATTGACATCTAGATGTTGTGTTGTTCTTGTATTGGATCCACTTTGTATTCCCTTGTTTTTAGACATATGCTTCCTACAACCCCCCATAGCTACTTCGGGTGAGACTGCATCTTCCTTGCAGGTGTTGTCGAAAGGTCCAGTAGTTAGGGCTTGTTGGTGTGCTCTTGGAGTTGAACCTTGGGTCTGCCCTTGTGCCAACAAATGGTTCTGTTGCCGGGACATGAATATTCTTGAGGGAATGTCAAGGTGGTTTCCATCGAAGACAGAGATTCAGAAGTGGATAGAATATCAAGAAAAGGACTTCGCTGAAGCCCAGAACAAGAGCCCTAATCTTCGTATAGAAGATTGGTTGGGAAGATATATCTTTACTGACATACACGATATTTTCTTTGGAGGAATTCATTAGGAGCTATATGAGTGGCTAGCTAGGTTAACAGATACCCAGTTTGAGATCAGATCTAGAACCCCTATGGTTTGGATGTCAGCGTTGATCAAGAAGATCAAGAGAGTTGATATCGCTGTGTCAAGAGTAGTAGATCACTGCTTTGATAGAACCATTGGAGGGTATGTCACCAAGTTTGTTGTTGACAGAGTAGAGTCATATAGCCAAGCCAAGCGGTATTTCATTAAGGGACCCAGAGGAAAATTTTGACACTTTTTAAAGTTGAAGATCAAGATGCTATTGCATGAGACGGACATCTTAAAGGTACAATAGTTGGTCGGATTGGAAAAGGATAATGTTAAAGAACTCAAACAATGACAATGACACAGAGGATGGACATACACATAGTGGGAGAGTGTTCAGAGAAGTTCCTCTTGCGAACCTATTTAAGAAGAACTATGGGGACAAGGGTTTCTATAGTGGAGAAGAGGAATATCTGACAGACGAAGAGCATTTAGAATACACTAGGGAAGAGGAAGGGAAAGCTGAAGAACCTCGTGGGAAAGAGATAGAAACTTCAGGAACCACTCTGATTATTGAAGTAAGTATTATTATTCCTCCTGTTGTTTCAACAACATTAAGCAATCAGAGTAATCAAATTCACCAGAGCACTCACAACACTGTCACTAGCATTCAACCACATATTCAGTCAGGAAACCTAGGAAGAGCTATGGAAAATGAGATGAGGTTACCCACCTTTAGAGGAATATTTCGGTAAAAATACAAGTGTATGGTCACACAAGGAGAGATTTTATCCACAATATTACTATTTTTAGGTGATCTAATTTGAGAACACACTAGAAATCCACGTTGTTCACAAGACAAGAAAGAATAATCATCTAAATCTTCTCAGGAAATTGGGGTTTAAAATTTAAGTATAATGAATAGAGGAATGTTATGAATAAAAATGATAAAAAGTAAATGAAAAACAATCCATTGTACTTGTTTCCACTGTACTTGTATTAAAAGGATGAAAAGAGAGAGCAAAATGGGCATACTTTGTCAGTCTATCTACTACTACCATGATGACAATATTTCCTTTAGATTTGGGTAAACCTGTAATAAAATCCATTCAAACTTCTTCTCAACATTGACTTGGTATAGATATTGTTTGTATGAGACCTGGAATCTTGATTGCCTCTCCCTTATTCTATTATAAGACCAAACATTTAGAAACAAACTTTTGACCATCAATTTTAAGAGCTTCCTAGAATAAATACTTCTTGATCCTGTGGTAAGTTTTCAAGAACCCTAATAGAGGAGAAGTGTGCAATTCTGGAAGGACTTTCTATTTGAGTTGGGAATTCTTACATAAATATAGGCAATCTTGATACCATAAAAAATCATTCTTCCATACAAATTTATCTAATACATTGGGATCCTCTTGTAGTTGTTGAATGATATTGCATAACTCTTGATATTGCTTCCATTCTATCGTTGCTTCTTCCACCCAATCAAATTGTGGAATATAAATAGCACATAATGAACCCTCCGTTTCTTCTTCTTTCCTTGAAAGTGCATATGCTACAATATTGTTTTTTCCTTTTTTGTAGATAATTTCAAAGTCATAACCTAGCATCTTTGTAACCCATTTTTCTTTCTCTTATGAAGATAATCATTGCTCTAAGTACTTCAAACTATCATGATCTATTTTTACTTTGAAGTGTCTTCCTATTAGGTAAGGGCTCCATTTCTTAACTGCATGTAGTATGTCCAACATTTATTTTTCATAAATGGGTTTGAGTAAGGTTTTTCCTTTAAGATGGATGATTTCAAAGGCAAGGGGCCTTATTTCTTGCATTAAAATTGCACCAATGCCATGGCCCAAGGTATCACACTCAACAATAAATGTTTTTTTGAACTCAGGTGTGGTAAGGATAGGAGTTGTAGACATATAATCCTTAAGATTTTCAAAATATTTGGTTGCTTTCTGAGTCTAATAAAATTCTTCTTTATTTAATAATGCTTTTAGAGGTGCTGCTATTTGACCATAGTTCTTGAAAAACTTGTAGTAATATCTTATCAATCCTAAGAATCCTCTTGTTGATCTCCATTTGTTGATCAACATTGGTACACACATATCCATCCTTAGTCTTATTTACTTTTATTCTTATGTTCCTTGTATATTATACACTTAGTCATTTTTTCCCTTAAAATGTGGGTTGTGGGTCGGGATACTATCAAGTTTATAGGTCCACAAACCTGCGAGTCTATTCTTAGTCTCTTTTTCTTACCTCAAAAACCTGACACTTACTCATTTTCTGTGTTGTAGGAGTCCCATTGTAGGAGATCCATCCACTCCTTATCCTGCAAATTCCCGTGTCTCGCAACTTACAAACCCGCAACACTCAAAATGACCTCTTATATTTGTGTGTCATGTATAATGCATTGCTTACCTTTTCATACCTACTTGATTTTCTTGAATGCAGATGCATGGAAACTGTCCATTCCATTTACCTTTTTCCCAATACCTACAATCCACAAAATCAACTTTTTCTTATAATTAGTTTATTTCACCATTGTGGATGCTGGAGTCCCTCCTTCTTATCTTTCTAACTCTCCATGCTCATAGTCCCACATCTCGCAATCCCACACTCATCATATTACACTTTCCATTTCCCACTTTTCACTTCCATACTTAACCATATTTCATGTTTCTTGACATCACATCAACATTCTTAACGTCATTTACTTCCCCTCCATAATTTTAGTCACCACTTGTGTGAATCTAAGTAACGTTATTAAGTGGCGAAGATTTTTTAAAATCTTTGTAATAAATTCAAAATATGACCATGCAAATTAACAACTTTGAAATAAGATCTATAACAGTTGATAATCAAGGAAACATTTGGGGAATTTAATAAAGAATTAAAAAAACATGTTGTAATAAGGTTATATCAATAGGAGCACCACCTATCCGTAAAAACAAAAATTAGTGTAAAGACATGTCAAGTAAAATAAAAGACTTGTATTGCAAATACACACTCAACACTCTTAGATGAGAATATCATCAATTCCAGTGGTCACAAGCCTATAAGTGGTATTTGGATCTACCCACTACAGAGAGGGAGTTAAAAAAGGTTTGGAGTTCATGAATAACATTAGCTAGGTGTGTACCTGAGGTGGAAAACTTCAAAGAACTGGTTTTTGGTGAATTGATAAATTTTACACAAAGAGGAGGATTATTCAAATCCAAGGGAAGCCGCCAATTTCCTTGTCCCCCTCAATATTCAGGAGAATGTTGCAACTTTCAAATCCCACTATGTTTTTTAAAAATTAAGAAGCTGACAAGTTTCTCAAGGAACACCAAGGATGAGCAGAGCTCCTCGAGAATCATCTGACTAGCCCGAGAATCAACAACAATTATGCTAAGGTTGAGGTGATTTCTCCGAAATACCCATAAAAAAAGTTTTCCTAGATTTTTTCCCGAATAATTGGACTCAAGTCCATGGACTTTGTGCCAAAATAAATTGTGTACATTCTATACTTTGTTGTTCATGAAGACTCCATGATTGATTGGGACCAAATTATTTCAAATGAGATATCGTTTCAGTTGGGTGGCCTATGAAAAACCAATTTTTTTTACATGACTTCTTATTTGTTCTATGCTATTTCTTAGTGTAACATATTTTAAGACGTTCCTAGGGAAAAAAATGTTTATTTTAAGATGGAACCAACTCCTGTCTGGTACTCGGCTTTATGGGGACATAAATCCCAAGACAATTTTTACGCGGTCAAAAATGGTTTTATGTTTTCTTTCAAAAAAATGATTCATGGTCCTACTACATCAAGGTTGTCACTAAAGGATTCATCCTTTCTCACCGAGAAAGGAATTTTTGAAACTTTGGGGGATTTTGGTCTTTTGAGACTATTTGGGTTCCATGGGAAATCCTTCTTGTTACCCTTCTACGTGTCTAATCAACTTTTTGTCATTGAGGTGTGCAAAGAATATAAATATTGGGCACACTTTTTCAATGAAAAAAGAAAGAAATAATTCATTACAAGGAGAGCACCTTCTTGTGGAGGTTTTTAGGGAACCTCCTCGGAAAAATTATACCTTAGTTGTTTATAGCAGAGGAAGGTGACTGAAGGATTTTGTGGAGGTTTTATTTTTGGTGTGCTTTTCAAGACTATACACACATGTGCACATCTAAACATACTGCATCGATGCTAAAATGTTCAAATTCACAATCTTTGTTCATAACGAAGGTTGTTAGCGAACATGAGTAGTCGAAAGTTTTTTGCGAACAATTTTTTTCGGTTCACCTATACAATAAATCCACCTCGGTACTCAACTAAAACATAACACACCAATGTGTAAATGTTCAAATGCACCGTCATAAGTTATAAAAAATAACAAGCACTAATCAAAGTGCACATGTACCATCAAATATTATGTACCAATGCGTACATAATGTTCGATGGCGCACCGCGGTATGGGTAAATAAAAATAAATTACCAGACCAATTTTCATTGTGACACCTCATCCAATGCTTCTAATCTCTCAAGAAAGCACCAATGCTTACTCTATTTTCAGGTACACCCTGTTTCTGGTGCTTCTCGGTGATTTGGATAGCTCCACTACTCGATATTCCACACATTTCCATTTTTTGGAAGTTACCACAAACTTTTATTTCCTCTCAACGATGGAACCATGCCTCCTTGGGACATAATATTTCAAGTAATTTGTTTATTACCTTCCCATTTCCATTTTCACAAGTTTAAAATTTGAATTTATCTTGAAATTTGGGACTTTTTTTCATTTTTTTTCCATCTCCACTCAATGTGTCATTTCGATTTGGCTCACCTCGACATGGTGTGTCCTGTGCTAAATTCACAGTAAGCATCACCTTCGGTGCATCCAAGTTTTACATTAAAAGGTGCTACTTCTTAAATGACCCCGATTCAATGCGTTAGAAAGGACAATGCCTGATAAGTAATGTGTCGATGCTTTTCAAAAGTTGAAGCACCGATGCATTCCATTTAACCAAGCACGCCATTAAAAACGACACATGAAATATAACTCAGTGGTGCAACCATTTTAAATAAATGCATAAGGGAAATTAACATATACACATCATAATATATATTGATTGATTTGGCATTGTGGGGCATTTCCTTTGATGCCTCATGTTCGGTGCTCTACTATTCACAATGCATCATTAAACAAAATGACGATGCTTTAATAACACACCAGATCGATTAATTTGCAATGAATCAATATAATGGAGCGGTGCCCATAATGACAGAAACTGCATTAGTATGTTATATTATATGATGCACCTCTTAACATCAATCCGCTGCTCTAAAAACTATATCACATCAGTATTTTCGGTTAGTGAAATCACATTGTTGTGAAAACATTTCATAAAAATGGGTCGGTGATGCGTTTATGTTAACCAAATGCACCATTGCGCTGTGTCGTTTCGGTGGACGCCTCGTAATCGGTGCTCTTGAAAACTAAACAATGTTAAAAAATTTGTCAGTGCTCTAATAACATGGTAGAACTTGTGCATTTATATTAACTCACCACACCACTTAAGTTTATATAAAAAAAAATCATTTGTCGGTGCGCTTGGATCCAAACAATGCACCAGTAATGTAAATATTATGGCACCCAACCGGATTTTCACAAATTATCAGTGAAATGCACCTTATGGTAAGCATCACTAAGATTCTATGAAGTGCACCAATTGAGATAAACACATGTGTGCATTCTATTAATCAAATGCACCACCAAATTTTTGAAACAAAAATTTTCCTCTGCAGCGAGTCAAATAACTAAAACGCATCAATGATGTGTACTACAACACAACGAGAAAAATACATAATAATTTACCATATCAGTTTCTTTTATGGGGTGCCTCATTACTGGTGCATTATAAGACAAACTCACTAGTGTCAACACATGAAAAGCTAAAGACAAGACAACACATTGGTTAAAAGCGTTCGGTGCTTGAACTGACATAGAGAGTCAATGCGTCTAATATAACCAAGCGTACCATGCGGTTTAACATTAACAAATTCTACAACATCGGTGCATTCTGTAGAACCAATCACCCCGAGTTACAAAGTTCATATGTGAAATGACATCACAAGTTGTTTTGTATGACAACCCTTAACCAATGCACTATATATCACAGTGCACCTGTTAAGAGCCAAACTTCAATATAGCATAGAAAAACCTCAGGAAAAGTACTCAACGCCTTGAAAAAGAGATAATTTCAGATAATAAGCCTCTTCGAGGGGGCAACCTCCTTTTACCCCACTTAAATGTTCAAGTACAAGAT
>SNQJ01S0033867.1:70365-104009 GCA_010110895.2 Picea sitchensis
AATTAAAATAACATTACTAATCTAAATTACAACTAATGGCCTAGAGCCGACATAAATAAAATAACATTACTAATCTAATATGCCCCAATTAAGGGGTAATGAGCCAATATTAGGGCTTAACAACACCGCTATAGATATTAGTGCTCGAATAACAATGACACAATGGTGCGTTATATTCAACACACCTCTATTTGGTGCATTATGTCTGATATGGAGCTCCAGACGTAGTCCATATGTTTTTGTTAACAACACTGGTTATTTTTTCACTTTTTTTTAGCAAATATAAACTAATTTCAGTTTTTTATAAATACAAATTAGTTATACATGTTTGTGTTTTATATTTTAAATTCCTTTTATCTATATATGTTCCTAATTAGAATTTTATATGAATCAGACACGTCAACGATGCCGAGCACAGTAGCAGCCAAAAGAAAAATAGTTTAATTCACAAACTACATATGCAAACCTCCACAGTTAAATTTTGTGAAGGTTTTTCTTTGTGGAGGAAAAAACATAGGTCACTCTTCAGTACCTCTCATAATTTACCGCATGGAATCGATCCTTTTCCACTTCATCATGCTCTGCCTCTCATCTCCTCCTTAACGGTTTGCTCGACTTTCTCCAAGATACCATCCTCGTCATTCATGTAGCCATAATATGAACTAACATCAATTCACTTGTAGATTGCATACCTACACCTCCTCTTTTTCGCCTCAAGGGGGATTATCAAATATCTCTTTGAGGATGGGGAGAAATTTCGTATCCCAAAAGTATCTATAACTGGGGCCCTTTCCTATGGCACCATGCACATCATATTTGTTCTCTTCCAAGTCCCTCATCTTAGACTCTACTTTGAAATAATTAAGACTACCAAGTTCCATGATCAAATATTTCCAGTACCCCTTTTCCCTATTCAACAAGAAAGGAACTTGGTGGATGTCTTAATTATAACACTATTTCAGCCTCAAGAATGACCTAATATCCATATTGTATATTTAATATAAGTTAAGAAGCACATTTGGAAAAACAACTAATGATTCATAAGCTTTGTCCACATGCCTTATCGTTAAATATTAAGTATTTCCTTGGCCTCGACTTGCTCCTCCATGAGATACTCACTTGTGTACTTAATAAGAAGATCATCATTTTTCTTCTTCTCCATAGCCATGTGCTCAATCACTTTCTCATCCAGAAGGGGAACATGGGCAAGAAAATCTTGCTCTCTCTGCTATTGGTTTCCCTAGTCCCACTCTCCCATTTCTTCCACCACATCCTCATCTTCCTCAAATAATACTGGCTTAATGGAAATGACATTGTCGCTCTTGATCATCAACTTGGATTTCCTATAGATAGAATTGATCCTCTGCCAGTCCCTCAGTGCTCTGGCCCACATATCCTCCTCTACAGGCTGCTCAAGTTTCTCCAGGATATTGTTCTAATCATCCATGTCACCATAACAACTAGACTCAATTTGCTTTTAAATCGCACACATAGACCTCCTCCTCTTCACCTCATAGGGATTATCTAATAAATCTTTGACATTGAGGAGGAATTTCCCAGCTGCACTTGTACAATTGGTTGCTAGAAGATTGTAACATGCCATCTTCTAGCAATCAATTGTACAAGTGAGACTGGGAAATTCACCCATAGTGTCAAAGAGCTATTCGATAAGCCCCTCGATGCAAGCAAGAGGAGGTCTAGGTATTTTGTTTGCAAGCAAATTGATGCTAGATATTATGGAAATAGGGATAACAAGAATGGTATCTTGGAGAAAGTCGAGTGGCCCATGGAGGGGGAGATGTTAGCCAGAGTGCTTAGGGAGTGGTAGAGGATAGAATTTATCTAGAGGGAGGCCATGTTGGTGATCAAGAGTGGTGAGATCGTTTCCATTAATCTGGTCCTATTCAAGGAAGATAAGGACGCAGTGGAAGAAATGGGAGAGCAGGACAAGGGAAACCAGTAGTAGAGAGAGCGAGAGGTTTTTTTCCCATGTACCCCTTCTAGATAAGAAATCGATCGAGCACATGGTTATGGAGAATGATGAGTTTCTTAGAAAGTACATGGGTGAGGATATCATGGAAGAGCAGGCTGAGGCCAAGGAAATCCTTAATATTTAGCGATAAGGCATGATGACAAAGATTATGGATCATCGATTATTTTTCCAAATGTTCTTCTTAACTTCTATTAAATATACAATATGGAGATTAGGTCATTCTTGAGATTGACACCATTTTATAATTAATACATACATCCATCAGAGTCCTTTCTTGCTAAACATGGAAAAGGGGAACTGGGAAGCTCCAATCATAGAGCTTGGCAGTCCTAATTATGCCAAAGTGGGGGAAAAAATGATGAACTTGGAGGGGAATACAGTTGATGTTCCTGGTGCCACCAGGAAGGGCCCTGGTTACAAACACTCTAGGGCTATGAAATTCCTCCCCATCCTAAAATAGTTCTTTGATAAGTCCCCTCGAGGCGAAGAAGAGGAGGTGTAGGTATGGGATTTATAAGTGAATTGATGCCAATTCATATTATGTCTACATGAATGAAAAGTAAATTATCTTGGATAAATTTGAGTGAATTGTGGAGGAGGAGATGCAAGGCAGAGTATTGAGGAAGTTACATAGGATTGAGTCTGGATGCAATAAATTATGAGAGGCACCTAAGAGTGACTGCCTCCGCAAAGAACAACCTCCATAAAAATTTAATTGTGGAAGTTTGCATATGTGCTTTGTTAATTAAATTGTTTCTCGATGCATTTTTACGTAACAAACACTCCGATGCGCTATAAACAATATAACACACATATATATTGTGTTTTTTCAAATCATGTTGTTGTTGTTGTTGTTTGATTTATAAAATGTATAATAAATATGCTAATGATTTCTCTGTTTTTAAATTAAATTTAATATGTATCACTCATTAGAATTTAGAGTTTCCATATAATGTTTAACTTTAGTTTTATGAAATCGTTTACTTTGGATTATAATTGCAAAAACATATCACTATTAATGCCATATAATGTTAAATTCAGCTTCATGGTGAATTGTTTAATTTTCAGCAAGATACAACATGTTGATTAAACATGTCTACAAAAAAAAAATACTTTTATGAAATGTTATTTTCTTATTTATTTTATGATAAAATTATAATAATTGTTCATAATTACATTTATAAGTGTTATATTTATCAGTAGTGATGGTAAAAATGTCTTCCATATTGGAATGATTTTTTTTCTTTGAAATGTTATATTGGGATGACTTATGCCAAGTGTCATATTAGACTATAAAATGCACCTCACTTTATATTAATAATAATTTGTTTTAATAAAGGTTTTAATAGAATCAATATATATATATATATATATATAAGTTTGAAGGCGAAAATGTCAATTTTTTAAAAATGGGTGTGTTAAAATTTTGTTGTAAAAACATAGAAATTTATTTTTAAATTATGATACATGTCACACGAAAAATATTAAAATAATAGGAAACAATAACACACACACACACACACACACACACACACATGCATTCAATTTCATCAAAGATGAGTTTGTCTAAACTGTTTAAAAATATTGTCAAAATGAAACACATTGACAAATGATTTGGAAATGATGAATTTAATTAATTGGTTTATGCAGTCCCAACCACCACCATGTTTTTTAGGACAAAATAAAATTTGACATAAACTCATTAGATAACATGGACACATGATACTTTCCCTCCTAAAAATTTTAATTTTACATAATGTGCATGCATCCTATGACATTAGTGCTCTATGTAAATTCTACAATTACTAATATTCATTCTTATATTTTTTGTAATCATGTAATCAAATCATTTTATTAATACACATGTTTTATCAAATAACTAATATACAAATACCATATGTCCTCCACAATTAATCCTAAGAGATACTTAACTAAGTGATGATTTATATATTCTCTTTGTGAGTCTATTTTATATTATAGGACCCTTTGCATCATGAATAATCCATAGAGCATCAAATTTAAGGGAAAAGGCATTATTTTTCACATGTGGGCCATATTAGGCCCTAATGCTATCCCTACTGTGCAAGCCTTGTAATGGATAAGGTTCATTATAAATGTTCCATATGATGGTTTCAAACTTGATGCATGATGGCCCGTAATTCTAATATCCTTCTTCATTCCCTAAGACATTTGTTTTCATCCTCCAACCATGACTAGGGTCTTCAAACTCATCATTGGTGTGGAAAAACCCATAATGATGCACATATCATATCCATGGGATAAATGTTCCCTTTATAGAGCCTATGTGGGTTTGGGACCATATCTAGGTCCCATGAGACATTAAATCATATTTTAGGCCCTATATTGGTGTTCCTCTTCATGCCATGTCTAGGGTCCCTAATACCCTTTTATGGAGGGAAAACATTATAAAACCACTTATGAAAACATCATGAAGTGGTTTATGGAACAAACAAAAGGGATCATACATGAAGTTGATAGTTAAAAAGTTGGCAACTGGGAATTTGGGAACATGCTCTCGCATGAAAATGTACATGTTATTAAAAATGTGCACACGTTCATTTTAATTTACCCTTAATTCCTTTTGAATTACCATGCAAACTACTGTGAAGTTTTCCAAATCAGAATTAAAAATAAACATTCATGCACTTTAGAAATGTGCATGCATTAAAAATGGGAACACATTGTTTTTAACAAAAAAATATATAAATTATATAAGAAATTTCCATGCCAATAATGTATCAAGAGTAATTTAGTAATTTGTCTATAATATTTGATCCCAACATCCATTTTTGACATTATTTACATACTTGGAAAGATCTTGAAGAGATATACAACTTTTATGTTATTAAGTTTCTATGTTTCTTAATATGTATTTTCTTGTTTTCAAAATAATAATCTTTTGACAGGAAAAACAAAATTTGCAATTTTCTCACAACATTTTTTCCGAGATTCCATTTTTGTTTCTCTTTAGATAATTGCAAATATCTTGAAGTGATCTACAACTTTATTGTGTCTATATAGATGTTTTTTTTTTGTTTTTTAAAAGAATAAAAATATAATATTTTGACAAATAGGATACATTTTTTAAGGTTGTACTTTGTTATGCAACCATTTTAAATCAAATGCCATGTAACATCCCCTAGCCCAACTAAGGAACATTACTATGTAGTAATACTCATAAATTAAAAATTTTGCCATCTAATTAATTTCCTGTAGCTCCCATCTACACATTACAACCAGATTTAACTGTAATTTGTTACCATTATTTACATGCACTTACAACATGCTAAAATCGACATGAAATATAGATAATAAACTAAATTACAATAGCATATAAATCGGTCTCATACATAGATTTCATGAACAACAATTTAACTCATAAATCAACACAACAACACAATAAAACACTTATCTTTTAAATTCAGTTGTGCAACTAGCTTATTAGGATGGACATTCCACCCAACTATAGACTTTATATTCCAAATTTCAACAACAAGTCACCCCCGAGATGGGGCTAATAATCCACTAAAGAGGGTGGTCTCTCATTGTCCTCTCACAACTCATAAAACTCACAACCCACTAGTTTTCTCCTACAACTATCTCAATTTTTCACAAGCTTTCTTCCTCTTGACATGCCCAACCTAAGGCATATACCCTTTCACTAATTTCAATCCCTCGGGTGTCCCATTCATTTATTAGGGTCTTTCTGGCATAGGTAACTAGGAATCTCTCAACTGGGAACTCAAGGGAACTCACTGCTAGGAAAACTACCAACAATCAACAACAACAACTTGTTGTTTTAGTGCAAGCCACACAAGATTTCACTCTTCTATCCTAACAACTTGGATCTTTAGTATTTATCTCCAATACACTCCAAAAATGCTCCAACATTCTCTATAATTCACCCTCCATGGATGCTCTAGCTTCAAGCTCTCTACTTGTTGTTCATGCAAAAATATTGACTGTCTAAAAATTGTTGTAGCTACCCATACAAATTTCCTCTCTTGGCTTACTTGCTTGACTCACACACTTCTCCGAGTCAATTGTATTCATCCCCCATGCTCCCAATAATTATGGGATGTGACTTCTCACACCCACCCTCTTAGATGCATTCAATGATTAGCTTTGGGAACACTCAATGATAAACTAAAGTTTAATACACAATCATAATACAAATTTAGTAATGTGGGTGGAATTAATAAACATGGGTAATTCCCCCCTTGGAACCCTCTTAGACATTCTCCTAGGCCTTCCCCTCTCTTGTGGATTAATTCATCCCCCATCTTTATCAATGTCCCCTTAGCAGCTGACATCACATTTTTATTATTAACATTCATAAATACATTTCACATATACATTGCTTTGACGTAGCCACACATTATATCTACATTAAGCATTAATTAAAATAGGGATTATACTGGGGTTTTTATATTCCCCCTCCTCTATAATTACACGCCGTCCTTGGTGCACACTATGCCGATATACATATATGCATATTTACATAACAATTGTTAGAAAATAAAATTATGCAATTTTACAACTCCAACAATAGCTCCAACCATAATCTCATGTTTCTATCAACCCGTTGACCCAATGAATGCACCATTCTTTTATCAGGTTTAACCCAAGGAATGTGCCATTCATTTATCAGGGTCCCCAACGTAGTTGGCTAGGACTTTGAGATGTAGTTCCAGAACTTCTAGCTACTCAAAATGGAGTCTTGCATTATGTTTTCTTCAAAATTGACAAAAAATTACAGGTATTATTCCCCCATGTTTTCTTCGTGCTCCCATGTAGCATCTTCGGGACCATAACAAGTCATCCCTATGGCCTTGTTCCTGATCACTTTGACTTTTCAGTTCATGATGCATACTGGTTCCACCCGGAAATCCCCTTCATGCTCCACCTAGACCACATTCCAATCAATTATGTGGTTAGGGCCATGAACATATCTCTTAAATAATGATACATGAAATACATGATGCACTTTCATGGATGTAGACAATTCTAACATGTATGCAACTGACTCTATATTTTCTAATATTTTGAAAGACCCACAATATCTTGCTGCCAACTTTGGACAACTTCCTAACCTTAACGAACTTCTTTTTTATTTTACTTTTAACAACACATGTTATCCTATTTTAAAATCTCTAAACACTCTATTCTTGTCTGCATAAATTTTCTACCTATCCTAGGTAACCTTTAAATTATGTTTGATCTTTGTCATCTGTTCTTCCATTTTCTTCAACAAATCTGGCTCTGTTTGCTGGATTATCCCAACTCATTGGCGTGTTACACTTTCTTTCATACAATGCTTCAAACAAACCCATTTTTAATGATACCTGATACCCATTATTGTAGGAAAATTCAACTAAATGAATATACTCTTCCCACTTTAATGGCTATTCCATCACATACATTCTGAGCATGTCCTCAATTATTTTGTTAGTCCTCTTTATTTTCCCATCTGACTCTGGGTGATACGCGATACTAAGATTTAGATTTGTCTCAAAGCCTTTGATTAAACCTTTCCAAAAATTGGATGTAAACTTTGGATCTCTATCTGAAACTATTTCCTTAGGCACTCCATGTATCCTGACAACTTATTTCATTTAGATTTTTTCAATATTTTCTACCTTGTGTGTAGTCTTTACTGGAATAAAATGTTCTTCCTTAGTTAACTTATCGACCACCACCATGATGGAATCGTGTTGCTTCACTGTTATGGGAAGCGTTGTAATAAAATCAGTTGTAACTTCTTCCCACTTCCATTATGGAATGGGCAATGACTACAATAGACCTGTTGGATGTCTATGAATTATCTTCACTTTTTGGCACTCTAAACATTTGGCTATGTAATTATCCACTTATTTCTTCATTCCTAGCCAAAACTGTAACCACCCTTTCAGGTACATTCATAAATGAACGAACAATTACAAAAATGTAATTAGTTATATGATGATCATAATTTTTTTTTATGTTGTGCATATAGTGCCTAAAGTTGTTTAATTGAACACACATGTATATTATATCCCAATAAGATAAAATTAATTTAAAAACTTATAGCAACTTTATGATTATGAATCTAAAATTCAATATCAAAACCATGTAACTCAAATGATACATCATAAAGGAAACAAACAAATTTTTATCTTTAAAACTCTTAAGAATCGGATACTATTCCATGGATTTTTTCTAAGAAAACATACTCTGAGACTATGCAATCATTTCAAATATCTAACCTTAAGGTTGCACAACTTGCACACTAGATTTCTATTACGTCTAAACCACAGTTTGTGACTTAAATTACAATAAATAAATAAAATGAATTCATTCAACCCATGCATTCTAACAATTAATCATAAAGGTCATTAGAAGTACTTCATTAAATAACTTATAATATATTTCAATAATATCACTCAAATTATTAATAGAATTTATTAATACCTTTGTTACTGTAATTCATAAATAGATAAGTCATTAATATAAATAACCCGATTCATTTTATACCCTGAATACCCTGATTTGTTTTATAAATTCAGGCAATCTAGTCTAGATTGGACAGGGTAAATTAAAGTAGAGTGCACTAAGGCCCGTGGATATTGGATAATAAAGATTTATGACCAGGATTTCCCTGCCTTACGTGTCGTGCATCAAACGCCTGAACGAATCAAGATCAATGAAGAAAACACCGTCGCACTAATTTGGAGGGATATTCTAAACGTTTTTCCAGAGATTCCAATTAAAAAGGTAGAGGGATCAAATTTGTAATTAGCTTGAACATTGTCGCACTAATTTCATCGATTGAATGCATTTTAGTGTAATGTATTTAGATGAGCCTCTTAAACTAGTTTCGATTTACTTTACGAATTCCACAGTAATGATAACAAACTTAAGTTTTAAGCCACCAATGGGATCATGATATGTGATTTAAAAAATTACTTTTAAATATGAGATTGGAAATTACAGTGATATGTAATATCTACACAAATTACCCTATTTGCATCAATAACCATCGAATATATTCAGAGTCGACAACCGACTAAACAGACAAAATTTATATTGAGTCGAATTCAACCATTGATATCATTATTAGTAAAAGTAAAAGAGATCAACATAATTCTGTACTAAAATTTCTTGTATAAGGCTGACGCAATTTTTTCTAACATTTGAGGTTTAGAAATCAATCTTATTTTAAGATCCAACCGATAACTCCATAACAATTTACAGGATCATTATAATCAATAATTTGAGCTACTAGTTATACAATGAGGATTATATCTTAAACAATTAAATAACAAATATAAAATATCGTAACCAAGTGTGTAGAATATGCAATGTTGATCTCCAACTCACAACTTTCACACCATCCTTTATCTTGTTGATCGAACAACTTCACCCATACCTCCCAACCAATGCTAGGGGTACTCTTCTTCCCCCTTAACCCCCCGAGCCACAAAGGAGTCACACATAGAATCTCAGAGACTATATCTCAAGATTGTCCTTGCAAGGAGAGGCTTCCACCTCTTCCACAAGCTTGCAACCTAACTCACACAAGTAAACTTAGTCAATAGAAATTTTAACAACGTTTAATTCATCCAACAATAGGGTGTTTTCCTTCTTCCTCACCATTTCTTTTATAAAAAAATTCACCTTGACACTTGTCATATCATGCAACATTAATTAGTTTTTAATAATTTTATTAGAGATTATTCACCCACAACACATGTCACACTTTCCCCCAAGTTGCATATGTTTATTCCTTTTTTATTAAACTAATTATGCATTTCCCCTCACATTCCCAATTAGTTCCTAGATTTTCTCCTAGTTGTCCTTTAGTTCCCCAATTTCCCTTTTATTTTATATCCCAACTAATTTAGAGTTGGAGTGAGTTTGATTATGACTCTTCTCTTAGTTAGGATTTAGAGTTTGATTGACTTAGGATACTTAATCTATGTTGACAACACCATTCTCTCATGAATTAATTTATTTTTATTAATTTCATGCACACATTGTGCACATGCCTTAATTTTTATTCTTATTTTCCCTTTACTAGTGTTATTTAGTATAAAATTCCCTTAACTCATTTTATAACTTTATTTAGTCAAAACATCTAGACTTAGACTTTTGGTTATGTTTTCTAGTTTATAACTTAATAATGATTTGTATTCTCTTCCCTAACAAAGTCTAAGTATTCATTTTATTTTCTAAGGTCTTCTAGATTTTTATTGACTCATAATTTATTCATGTAACATGCCCATCAAGATGCACCTCCGTGCTGCAAGGTTGCCACTCGCCATTGACTTAGTTTGGAAGTTGTCTGACACTTGTAGTCAATACTCCACTTGTCGACCTTGTGTGAGACTAAGATCTTATTGAGAAATAAGGAATCCTCCTTATTGTGCACCCCTCAGAAATCCTCATGAGCAACTGTCTCAATCTTCCCTCATGACATAGTGAACCTATCAAGAACAAGGTAGTTGTTAACCTTTAGTTCAGGTCATGACGAGAGTTCTAGTAGGCTGTGATAGGGACGCTACAACACCTTTCCTTCATACATCTAATATCTGTGTATGACCCCTTTAATCCATATGTGATTCGAATGAACAAGCGTCACCATGCCTGCATCCATTGACAAAGATAACATCAAAAACTCATTTACATGAAATCCATAACTGAAATCATCATATAACACATGCGTGATAAATAAAGTACTCATAACCAAATTTAATAGTCCACTCCCTAACTAATCCAAAGTCCAAGGAAGTCAGTCAATGCCATCAACATCCTCATCGTGTCTCTATTCCTGGACACTCAGGAGCCACATCATAAAACCTGTCAATGCTATACATCAATATTAATAACATAACAATTTAATTACTCAATCATAGAATAAACTCATAATCCAAAACATATAGTCATAATGTATCATGTTTTAACCAGATCATTTGCTCGCAAGTGTCATCAAAGAATAATCAGTGTATGAAATGTGATTAGTGAAACTAGAAGTTACATACACCCCCTCTTTTTTTAAACTTCATCCTGAATGTTGTACAATATATCAATAAAAATTTTAAATACAGCTGCTACTAATCTATATATCAAACTATCAAAATAAATAAGGAAACTATTGACACATCTCATATGCGTCCTCCAAAGTAGCAGAATGTGGACTATAACTGTCCCACCAGACCTTAACCTAATCGAATATTCGATGACGTAGTTGTCAAGTGAGATGATCCAGTATGTGGATTGGCTCCGCTATGAGAGCACCCTCGTTCGATACCTATAATGAACTCATGTCAATAACATGTGACATATATGAAATATAATGATGTAAAATTGAAACATGAAACAGATCGTGCATACACCTCAAAGAATCAAGTAAGGCTAGTTGGTAAGACAAAACTAATTTCTTTTCTACAACTTCGAAAGGTCCTACAAACCTTGGAGAGAGTTTAGCACCCTTTCCAAACTTAATCAAACTCTTGTGTGGATTCACCCACAAAAACACTTTATCACCAATCTCATAACTACAATCAATATGATGCGCATCTCCATAACTCTTTTGTCGGTTTTGAGATTATTTAATCCTCTTCCTTATGGATTGCATCTGATATTCCATTTCTTGAATTATTTATGGTCCCACCAAGACCCTATCCTCTAGTCGATCCTTACTCAAAGGTGTCCTACATGAGTTTCCGTATAGAAACTCAAAAAGTGCCATCTTTATTGTACTCTGATAATTGTTTTTGTATGCAAATTCTACCAATGGTAAAAAGTATTCCCATCGATTATGTTGATCCATCACATACATTCAAAGAATATCCTCTAGAATTTGATTCATCCTTTCAATTTTCCAAGCTGTTTCAGGGTGATATGTCGTACTAAAATTTAATTGTGTTCCCAAAGCTTCTTGGAAACTAGTCCAAAAACATCTAGTGAATACCGATTCTCAATCAGTTATTATCTTCCTTGGTACACCATGCAATATTGCAATTTTGTTAATAAAAGATCTAGCTATGTACGATGCTTGATACGTCGTACAAACTGGGATAAAATGCGCACTCTTCATCAAAGTGTCGATGACTACAAAGATAAAATCATGTCTCCTTTCCGTCAATGACAATCCAACAATAAATTCCATCGATATCACTTCCCATTTCGATTCAGGAATTGCATGTGGCTGTAATAATTTCGCTGGGTGTCTATGTTCAAGCTTCACTTGCTGACAATCGATACATCTCGCCACATACTTAACTATATCAATTTTCATTCCCTTCCAAAAGAATAGTGGTTTAAGATCTTCCTTCATCTTCGTGACTCCAGGATGAGCCATATACACCACTCTATGAGCTTCATTCAAATTTAAATTTCTCAATTCGTCATTTGGTGGTACATAAATTTTTCCATTATATCTCAATATCCCATCATTGTCCAAATAATATCCCCCATATCTAGGTATCATCATGGTATCTTTTCTGATATTGTCTTTTACTTCCTTGTACCAGTCGTCATCAATCTTTAATGCTAAAATATTTTCTTGAAGATTTGTCTTTAGGGGTATTACTAAGAAAATGCATGGTCTTCGACTCAACACAACTACTACTATGCTAGTTGTTCATTTAATATGCATTATTTCAAAATCATACTCACTTAAAATATCTGACCAACGTCTTTGTCACGTGTTCAAGACACTCTAAGTAAAAAAGTGTTGCAATCCACTGTGGTCAATTTTCAACTCAAATTTTTATCCAATAAGATAGTGCCTCCAAACACGTAAGGCAAAAAAAATCGCTAATAATTCCAAATTGTGTGTTGCATAATTCTCTTCATTCCTTCTTAGTTTCCTTGAAATATATTTGATCATTCGACCGTCTTGCATTAATACTCCACCCAATCCCTCCTTAGATGCATTCGTGCATACCAATAATTCTTTTTCCATATCCGAAACCTTCAATATCGGTGTTGTTTTTAGTGATTCTTTAAGCCTTTGAAATGCTTCGGTGCATTTTTCTGACCATACGAATTTCTTGTTCTTTTTTTTCAATTCTGTAATTGGATTTGCTATTCTTGAAAACCCTTTGACTAAGCATTGATAATAACTTGCTAATCCCATAAAACTATGTACTTCTTTCACGTGTCCCAAATAGTGAATATTCGTCTTATAAAAAGAGCATTTCAACAACTTTTCGTACAATGTGTTTTCTCTTAAACACTGTAGAACTAATATTAGGTGTTCATCGTGCTCCTCCTTCGTCCAAGAGTAAATCAATATATCGTCAATAAATACATGTACGAACTTGTCCAAGTATTCATGAAATACCCCATTCATTAGGCTCATAAATACACCAGGGGCATTTGTCAATCCAAACGGTAACATAGTAAATTCATAATGTCCAAATCTTGTCTTAAACATTTTTTTAGGAATGTCTTGCTATTTGATTCACAACTGGTTATATCATGATCTCAAATCAATCTTTGAAAATATAGTCACTCCCTTCATTTGATCAAATAAGTCATTAGTTCTCGGTAATGGGTTCTGATTCTTAATCATGGCCTTGTTTAATTGACGATAATCAATACAAATCCTCCATGATCCGTCCTTTTTTCTTACAAACATTACTGGTGCACCCCATAGTGATACACTTGGACATATAAGTCCCAATTCTAATAAATCCTTCAATTGCATCTTTAAATCTTGTAATTCAGGTGCTGGCATCTGATAAGGCATTGTTGCAATTGGTTATGTTGCAAGTTTTAAATCTATAGTAGATTCCAATTCTCTTTTCGGTGGTAAACCCGATAATTCCTCAGGAAAAACATCGACAAAATCCGATACTACTGGAAAGTCTTCCAATCTTTCTGTGTCACCTTTTTCATTAAGAGATAATATGGCATACAACTTACATCCCTTGTGCATGTTTTTTCTGTAATTGTAGGGAAGAAATAAATCTTAGCGATACTCCTTGATTTCTTCCTACAATTAATCTACTTTGTCCCAAATCATCAATTAAGATTATCATCTTCATCTTACAGTTAAGTATCGCTTCATGCGATTCCAAAGAATCCATTCCAATCACGATGTCATAGGATCCCAAGGTTGTGACATAAAGGTTTAAATTTGCGATGAAATCAACCAATTTAATGTTACAATCCTTAACCTTTCCTCCAACATTTTGCTTGGCACCAGATTCCATTTCTACATATCTAAACTCATCTTGTTCAACTTCCTTCACCTTAATTATTTTATGCACAACACTAGATATAAAAATCTCAATAGCTCTTGGATCTATCAAAATAATAAAATATTGAACTGTTATCATACCCGAAGTCTCGATCACTGTGAACTGATGCTCGACCTAGAGGCTATTCACTGTTGCATGAATCCTATGGGCCTTGCCCAAATCTTCCATTGTTGTTTGTCCTGTTGATCCAACAACTCTCTCCTTATCAATAGGAAAATCTCTCTGATAGTGGTGCTCTCCACAAGTCCAACATTCGTTCTTAAGGCCTATGCTCCTAGTTTCAGAGGAAGAATTTGTTGGTCTAGGGTTATGAGGCCACGATCTGTTCTGTAGAATAGATATATACTATTGCTGCTACTGAGGACGAGAAAACTATTGCTATAGTGGTGCTCTATACGGTGTCCTCTGATTGGTAGTCTGTCTACGTGGTGTAGAAAATATAGGTCCTATGGGTGTATCAAAGTGCCCGAAAGTCTGTCTAATGGGTGTCTGCTACTGTGGTGCTCTAAGTGGCATTTTTCCTGTCTACCGGGAATAATTCCTACCTTAACCACCACTTTTCAACTCTTCTTCAACGATAAAATTTTTCTGTACTGCATCGTGCAAAGTCTAAGGCATCAGGATCCTCATATTAACACGAATGTTGTAGTTGAGGCCAAACACAAAATTATTCACCTTTGAATTTTCAATGTTCATATGTGGAGCATATCTCAACAACTCCATAAATCTAGCCTCATACTTAGGCACTATACGACCGCCCTATCGTAAAGCGTTGAATTCATTGAGTTGGCACTCGATGAACTCATCGGATAGATACCTTTCTCAGATTTTCTCGAATAATTCCCATGACACATATTCAACGACCATATTCAGCTATGATAAGAGTTTCTTCTACCAAAGAAGTGAAATCCCTTTCATTTGGAAGACTTCCATGTAGACCTTCATGTTGGAGGTATAATCACGCAATGTGAAACACATTGCCATATTTTTCGACCAAGCTTCAACGGCTAAACCGTCTATGGAACCCAAGAACTTGGGAAAATTTACCTTCTCGAATTCTCTATGTACACTACCACTAACTATAGGATGACACTGTGAACCATCATTAGGTATAGACTCCCTTCCCTCAACGTGATCAAGGAAATTTATCAGTGCCTATGACATCCTCTAAAATGATCGCATCTTACCCATGACATCGCCCACTGCAACTTTCTCTTGCTCGGTAGTTTTCTCTTCTCCTTGTGGAGTAGATCCCTCGGGTGTGGATGGAATTGGAGGAGGCATACCTCTTCCTCCAACAACCCAACGTCTACTCATTCTCCTTCCTCTAACCATGATACTTGCATAGGATTAGTAATTACATCTTTAATTAAATATAGAACATTGGAAGTCGTAACTAGTTCGATGTCGCAGAGTGGAACCCATTATGATACCATATGTAACCACCCTTTTAGGTACATTTAGAAATGAATGAACAATTACAAAAATATAATTAGTTATATGATGATCATAATTTTTTTTTTAAGTTGCATATCTAGCGCCTAAAGTTGTTTAGCTGAACACGCATGTTGTAAATTATATCCTAATAAGATAAAATTAATTTAAAAACTTATAGCAACTTTATGATTATGCATCTAAAGTTCAATATAAAAACCATATAAATCAAGTGATACATCATAAAGGAAACAAACAATTTTTTATCTTCAAAACTCTTAAGGTTCAGATACTATTCTATGGATTTTATCTAAGAAAACATAGGGTGAGACTATGCAATCATTTCATCTATCTTTCCTTGAGGTTGCAAAACTTGCGCACTAGATTTCTATTATGTCTAAAACACAGGCTGTGACTTAAATTACAAGAAATAAATAAAATGAATTCATTCAACCCATGCATTCTAACAATTAATCATAAAGTTCATTAGAAATACTTCATTAAATAAATCACAATATATTTCAATAATATCACTCGTCAAATTATTAATAGAATTTATTAATACCTTTATTATTGTAATTCATAAATATATAAGTCATTAATATAAATGAATATATCAATGATTAACTCCTGGACCTTTCATACCGAGTGAGCGATAAATCCACAACAGTTTACAAGATCATTATAATCAATAATTTGAGCTACTAGTTATACAATGAGGATTCTATCTTAAACGATTAAATAACAAATATAAAATATAGTAACCAAGTGTGTAGAATATGTGATGTTGATCTCCAACTAACAATTTGCACAACGTCCTTTAGCTTGTTCATCAAACAACTTCACCGATACCTCACAACCAACACTAGGGGTACTCTTCTTCCCCCTTATCCCCCCGAGCCACAAATGGGTCACACACAGAATCCCAGAGACTATAGCTCAAGATTGTCCTTGCAAGGAGAGGCTTCCACCTCTTCCACAAGATTGCAACCAAATTCACACATGTAAACTTAGTCAACATGAATTTTAACAACATTTCATTCATCCAACATTAGGGTGTTTTACCTCTTTCTCACCATTCTTTTTATAAGAAAATTCACCTCGACACTTGTCATCTCATGCACCATTAATTAATTTTTAATAATTTTATTAGATATTCTTCACCTCCAACACATGTCACACTTTCCCCCAAGTTTCAGATATTTATTCTTTTTTTATTAAACTAATTATGCATTTTCCCTCACATCCCTAATTAGTTCCTAGATTTTCTCCTAGTTGTCCCTTAGTTCCCCAATTTCTCTTTTATTGTTTCTCCCAACTAATTTAAAGTTGGAGTTTGATTAGGACTCTTCTCTTAGTTAGGATTTAGATTTTTATTGACTTAGGATACTTAATCTATGTTGAAAACCCATTCTCTCATGAATTAATTTCTTTTTATTTAAAATTCTTTTTTAGTAATTTCATGTACACATTGTGCACATGCCTTAATTTTTATTCTTATTCTCCCTTTACTAGTGTTATTTAGTCTAAAATTCCCTTAACTCATTTTATAACTTTATTTAGTCAAAACATCTAGACTTAAACTTTTGGTTATGTTTTCTGGTTTATAACTTAATAATAATTTGTATTCTCTTCCCTAAGAAAGTCTAAGTATTCATTTGATTTTCTAAGGTATTTTAGATTTTTATTGACTCATAATTTATTCATGTGACATGCCCTTCAAGATGCACCTCTGTTCTCCAAGGGTGCCACTCCCCATTGACTTAGTTTGGAAGTTATCTAATGCTTGGAGTCAATACTCCACTTGTTGACCTTCTGTGAGACTAGGGGTTTACTGAGGAATAAGGAATTTTCCTTATTGCGCACCCCTCAGAAATCCTCATGAACGACTGTCTCAGTCTGCCCTCATGACATAGTGAACCTCTTAGGAATAATGTAGTCGTTAACCTTCAGTTCAGGTCATGGTGGGTGTTGAAATAGATTTTGGATTTTTGATCTCAAAGATAAAAAAAAAATTGTATCTTTGAGCCTTTGCATCATATAAATTTTTAAAGAAAAAATTTTCATCTCCGATGNCATGAGCGACTGTCTCAGTCTGCCCTCGTGACATAGTGAACCTCTTAGGAACAATGTAGTCGTTAACCTTCAGTTCAGGTCATGGTGGGAGTGCTAGTAGGCTATGCCAGACATGTTGCCATACCTCTCCCTCATCCATATGATATTTGTGTATGACCCCTTTACTCCATATGTGAGTTGGATTAGGAATTTTCACCATGCCTGCATCCACTAACAAAGATAACATCAATAACTCATATACATGAAATCCATAACTGGAATCATCATATAACATATGCATAATAAATCAAGTACTCATAACCAAAGTCAATAGTCCACTCCTTGACTCAATCCACAGTCCAAGGAAGTATGTCGATGCCATCACCATCCTTATCATGTCTCGATTACTGCACATTGAGGAACCTCGTCATAATACCTATCAATTCTATACATCAATATTAATAACATAACAATTTCATTACTCAATCATAGCATAAACTCATAAGCCAAAAAATATAGTCATAATGTATCATGTTTTAATTGGATCACTTGCTCACAAGTGTCCTAAAAGAATAATCAGTGTATGGAATGTGATGAGTGAAACTGGATGTTACAAAAAGTATTGGCTATTCATAGCTGCAATTGTCTTCTAATATCCCGAGTTTATTGTAACGACCACAACGTTACGACTACCAGCGAAACAAAGAGGGCATTTTTTTTTTTGAAGCAAGAAAGTGATGACGACACACAGTCGAACCACACACCCCAATGACGAACACACACAAGAAGATTAGGCAATAGACAACAACAACTCAACGCACTATCACAGTGAGCAGCTGGGCGAGACATGCGAAAACAAATATAGGAGCAACTTCCCGCTGGACACACAACACGACGACACTTACCCGCTAAATACAATATCCCCCATCCCGACACAACATCCTCAATGGCTAGTAACTATATCCTCTATGGTGTGTGACTAAATGCATGAAGGCGTTACATCCTGAACGCCAAAACAACTACAACAAATAGCAACACTCGCAGCGGGAAACACAGACTTTGGCCAAGTTATCATTCGCCTCTACCCAATAGGGCGTGCCACAATCCCCTAGTCAAGGATCATGTCGTCCCCAGGTGATAGGTGCGACGATAATCCTAGCACAACCTAGCCTATCTACACCATGGACTCAAGACAAATCCAACGCTCTAGGGACCAAAATAACTGACAGAAGACTACCCCTACGCCCTCAAGCAACAAGTCGACAAGATGCAAGAGAAACTAATGGCTATAAATATCATACAACATGTTAAATTACATGCGCAACAACGATGGCTCTTGGAAACTTTAAACAAGTTCCTACTGCTTGAATAAGAAGAAGGAAAGATTCCAACTAGTCCCCATCCCAAAAAAATAGGCAAAAGATGCCTCAACAATGTAATCACAATCACATCGAGATGCCTCTTTACTATAATCAGAAGTAAATCACAATTATTTACAATGTGTGCCAAAATCCACTGCCTCGACATTGCGATAGAGATGTGTAGGTGCACTATACAAAAGGCAATAAGGCCCAAGTAACACCCCAATACATAATTTGATGTATTATAATGGGTCTCCTTTCATGACGTAGTATTCAATTAAAATACAGAGACATTGCTCGCAAGAAGTTTATTTCTGAATTCAAGTTGGATACTGCAAAAATTAAGATTACTGAACACTACGATACTCTCGAGTCTGAAGGTGAAAATCATGAATATTTGGTCAAGACTATGTTAAAAAGGCTGTGTTAAAAGCATTCAAGGAAGTCAATTACGCTGACATTCGCATACAAAATGCTAAACAAAACTTATTCTTTAATTTTCTATACAATACCTACAACATCGTTGTCAATAGTTGTCTAAGACATATTAAAGGTTGTCTATAATAAAGCTAAAACTATGCTATTTAGCTGCCTAAATCACTTCCTGTAGATAATGTTACTTCCATGTTATTCGTTGTTGTTCAAGCTATTTTACTATCTAAAAATACATGCTAAAATCATTCCTTAAAATTCTCTGTCTATACACCATAGCATTAAAATCGCTATCCTTACCCAACTTAGAGATAATGCAATCTAACCCAACCACAAAGATTCTAAAGTAATATTATAATTGTTCGTCGAGTCAACATTATCACTGTTGTCTAAAAAGGGAATTTCACAGAGTAAAAAAAATGCTTAACGCTAAGATAAAGATGAATCCCTGTGTTTGGGAGATGATAACTGAAGTCAACTAGGCAAGTTGTCGTTGAAGGGTACAATCGCTATCTAAGGAACCCATCCGTTGTCCCTTGAGTTGAAATTCAATATAAAGTAAACTGAACCCCCCCCCCACCCTGTACAATCGTAGTATCCATACATCGACTGTAAAAACTTCATGAAAATTTTGTTGTACCAATTATTGATTTAAACGATAGATACATAAGAACTATGTTCGTCTTATTTTAATAATAGAACGCTGTCAAAATTTCAGGGTTTTAAAGAGAAACAAAAAGGTTGAAAACGAAAAGCTCTTGCCAAAATGACTGAAGCTATCAAATGGAAGGACATTCTATGACTTCCTACGCCTTACTCCAACATGTCAAGGGTAAACAATGATACTTAAATTGAAGTAGTCATCTCATAATAAGGTAGAAGTAAACGTTAAACCTTGCAGTGTAATTAACCTTCAGGTAAACGATTTCCACAGACTTTAATTTATAGCGGTAATCTTATCCTCACATTCTAACTCAGGATTAAGTGAGGAACCCCGAATTTTCAATCACATTTGGCTAAGTATTCGAATTAGTTGTCCTTTAATTGACTATATAGTTTACATGCTATGCACATTGAATTTATTTTTTCTTAAATCTTAGTATTGTGTGTGAATGGTCCTAGAAAACATTATCCCTCATTTAAATAAAAGAAAACATTGTCTCTCATTCACATATATAAATAAAAATTATACCATTGAATTGTTGTTACAAATTCGTTGCCATTAAAACTTCTACCATTTGGAAATCATAGCATTCAAAAATGTAGAGGAAATGACCATTGGTAAATGCAGTAAGAGAAAAAATAAATAAAACTGTATCAACATAACTCTGCAAAGTAAAATGGTTGTGGGAAGGGCCATGAAAATCATAAAGGAAAAAAAAAACGGGTTAATGAGCCATGAGAACATTGGTGAATCTATCGTGTGAGGGTTAAGTACAGACTTCAAACTCAAGGACAATCCATCATAGGAAAACGTAGAAGAAAACAATCAAAATCACGCATAGAGTTTCGTCATTCAAGTCTTAGGGGTTTATCCAAGATTCAAAAATTAAAACACAGAGGAATTCAAAGTTTTAATCAACAGGGCACAGAGATAAGTAAGGTAAAAACACAGTGATGAAAGCGCATAAGATAATAAGTGGATTGCGGAAAGAGAAGATAAAACATCGCAGAGGTAATCAATCGCAACAAGGCGCAAGACAATAACTCGACTAGGAACAATCAACAGTGCTAGACGGCTGGCAGGAACATCCTTCGCTCATCATCCACACACAGGAAAGCAGGGCATTTGGATCCATAGGTCTATTAACACCGAAGTGACTACCACAGATCCAGCTCCTGGCCGACTACTCAGGCAAGGACTGATGTGATAGGGACGAAGGAAAAATAAACCGCAATGATAACAATTCAATAAACCATAGGACGGTCAAGAAATGCAGGGATTGAAGGCCAAGGGAATCAATCAACAACGAGCTTAAGGCTATGGGGGGGATTTCAGTCATCAACTAGAATGCTAATACAATCATTTTATTTACCCAATTAAACATACAAAACTAAAAGCATAAATCATACTAACAATCTACCATGCAGAAATAAAGGAATTGTACCGTAGCCCAAGTCGCCCGCTCTGAGTTGATGTCCTACACGTTATGTGAAACTCCCACTTGTCGACTGATGAGACTTCATCGATGCCTCCCAACCAACGCTAGGGGTACTCTTCTTCCCCCTTATCCCCCTGAGTCGCAAAGGGGCCAGACACACTAACTAGAGAATCAACTAGCTCCCAACTCACCTCGCAAGGCTGAGCTACCACTCCTCACCGAGCTGGGTATCCCAACTCCCACAAGCTAAGTCAGTCAAGTATAAATTTCTACAGCGTAACATTACTCATCACATAAGAGATACATTATCCTTCTCCTCCCTCCATTATATAGAGTTTCGAAGTCCCTTACTTTCCCAGAATCCCATTTAATTTAATGTTTAATAATTTAATTCATAAAAATCCTCCCTGTACATGTGTCACCCATCCCCTTCATTCCTCCATAAATTAATTTCATTAATTAATTAATTACCCCTATTTCCCTCACCCACCTAAAATCATTCCTAGAATCGCTCCTAGGTGTCCCCATATTCCCTTACAAGTTTTAAAGACTTTCCCCTTATTAATTTACTAGTTGAGTTTAATTTAGAAGGTTCTTAAATGCTAGATACCTTACTAAGTTAGGCTTTCTTATTTTTTTCCTTGGGTTTCCCCTTTCTTTTTATGTTTCCCACTTTTTCCTAGTTTCCTAATTATTTTAGATTTCCCTCTTTCCCTTTTTATTTAAAACTCAATTTGGTAGGTGTAGAAAATTAACTTTTTCCCTTTTCCCTTTTTAATTAATAAATTTTAATTAGTATAAGTGACAAAACAATTATTTCCCCTTTTCTTTAAATTTTATCCCCCAAAAGATTTTTATAAATTAAAAGAATTACTCACCCCCTTCTTGACACATGATTAATGATGATTATCATTTTTATTTATTTATTTTTATTTTTATTTTTTACAAACACAGTTTTTCTTTTACCACAAGTTTCACGTAGACCTAGATTTTAATTTTTGAGGTTGGGCGACATTTTATTAGGGAAATTGTTTTAAATTTTTCTTATCATGTTATTCATCCTAAGGCCATATAGGTTTATTCATTTATTAATTAACAATGCGACGTGCCCTTTAGGATGCACTACGTGCTCCAAGGGTGTCACTCACCTCTTTCCATTTTTCTTGCGTGACGTGCCCTTCAGGACGCACCACATGCTCCAAGGGTGTCACTTGCCTCTTTCCATTTTTCTTGTGCGACATGTCTGTCAAGATGCGCCACGTGCTCTAAGGTTGCCACTTGCCTCTTGAATGACTTGGTAGACATCAAAAACCCCTGGAGTCAATACTCTGCCAAGTGATCTTGTGGGAGACTAAGGGCTTCTAAAGAATAAGGCCCTTGCCTTATTGCACACCCCTTAGAATCATAGTGAGTGAATGTCGCAGTCTTCCCTCATAACATTGTGGGTCCTCTCGAACTAGGTAATCGTTAACCTACAGTTCGAGCCATGGCGGGAGTGCTAGTAGGTTGTGGCAGGGTTTTTGTCCACACCTCTCCCTCAACATCTCTGGTAGTCGTGCGTGACCCCTCTACTCCACATGTGAGTCTGGTCGACAAGTTATCATCATCCTGAATCATCAACGAATCATGTCAAAAATATATCCATAATCATATCATCTAATCAGATGCACTAATATCCCATATAAATCAATCAAACACCAATAGTTCACTCCCTGACTTGGTCCAGAGTCCAAGAGGTTCCATCAATGCCTCTGCATCCTTGAGGTCCAAAATCCTACACACTCAGTAAAATTGAGTCAATAGCACCTGTCTATGTCAATGGAGCAAAACAACATGTCATCAACCCATAACGCCTCATAATCAAAATCAAATGCTTAATAGTATAATAATCTGGATCACTTGCGAGCAAGTGTCCTCAAAGAATAAGTTCGCTCATTGTGTACAAGAGAGGGATGTTACATTTATAGCATATGACACATTGTGCATTTCCTTTAGCATTTCATTTTTCATCTCATTGAAATTTGACACATATACTTTTCCTTTGTACATGATAATTCCATCCTTTTTCAACTCATAATAATTAGTTTTCTGCTAAAACATGACCTTGTTGTAATGTGTCTTTTATTTTTAGATATTGTTGATCTAAATTTGCTGCTGCAATAATTTTATCTTTCATATCAGTCCTACACATGCTAATGGCTGCAATATGTACTTCATGAGATATCTTTCTGAGTGCATTAGCCACTTGATTTTCCTTGCCTATGATGTGCTTAATTTCAAAGTCATAATAACTCATAAATTCCAGCCATGTAGTTTGTTTGGCGTTTAATGGTGGTTGTCCAAACCAATGTTTCAATACATAGTGGTCTTTCCTTAGCTTGAATTTATTCCCCATAAGGTATTGTCTCCACATTTTTAATGCATGAACAATTAATGCTAACTCCAAGTCATGTGTAACATAATTTCTTTCGTGCTCTTTTAATTTTTTGGACTCATAGCATACCACATGATCATTTTGTGTGAGAACTTCATTGAGCCCTTCCTTACATGCATCTATACACACCAAAAAATATTCATTCATATATGAAATCTTCAATATTGGTGCACTTGTCAATGTCTTTCAGCTGCTGAAAACTTTCTTCACACTTGAAAGTCCATTCAAATTTCACTGTCTTCTTTTGTGAAGAAGTGATTGGGATTGAAATCTTTGAAATCCCCTTTATGAATTTTGAGTAATAAATGTCAAGACCCATGAATAATATGACCTATGTCGCATTTCTTGGTGCTAACCATCCTCTAATGGCCTCTATCTTCTTGGGATCCTCTATTATCCCATCTGCTGAAATAATATGCCCCATGTAGTGAATCATTTTTTGATAAAATATGCACTTACTTATCTTAGCATACAATTTATGCTCTCCTAAAACTTGCAACACCATTCTTAAATGCTGCTCATTCTCCTATTTTGACTTAGAGTATATGAGTATATCATCTAGGAACATAATTACAAACTTGTACAAGTACTCTCTAAACACTCCATTCATCAGGCACATAAATATTTTTTGTGCATTTGATAGCCCAAATGTCAATACCATGAATTCATAATGTCCATATCTTGTCCTGAATGATGTCTTTCTGATGTTATCTTCCTTTATCCTTACTTGATGATAACCTGATCTCAAGTCAATCTTGGAAAATATTCTTCCACCTTTCAGTTGATTAAATAAATCATCAATTCTTGGCAAAGGATATTTGTTCTTTATGGTGACCTTATTAAGTTGTCTGAAATAAATACACAACCTTAAAGTTCCATATTTCTTCTTCCCAAAAATAATTGGGGTTCCCAAGGTGACACACTTGGGAATATATAACCCTTCCTCAAAATTTCTTCAAGATGCATCTGCAACTCTTTCAACTCTGGAGTGCCCATTCTATAAGGTGTCTTGGACACTGGGGAAGCTTCTGAAACCAAATCAATAGAGAAATCAATGTTTCTCTTTGGTGGAAATCCCAAGATTTCTCTAAAAACATCTTCAAAACCCCTCAAGACTAGATGATCTTCAATACTTGCCACTTTATCTTTGGACACCTCTTCCATATTAGCTGCAAAAATCAAACATCCCTTCATGAAACTCTTTTTCAATTGCATAGTTGAAATCTATCGAACAACTAGAACTCTTGGAATGCATTGAATCTTTCCTTGCTTCCCTTCTTCATCTAGAAATGTGATTGTCTTGTTGTAACCGTCTAGGACAACATGGTGTTTCTCCAACCAATCCATGCCAATTAGACAATCATATGAACCCAAGGGTATGATGTTTACATCTACCTTTGTGTTGAGTGCATTTATGTCTATTAGACAACCTTTAACTGACCCATTGATATTTTCCTTAGCCACTTTGTCCAATTGAATTAACCATAATTTCTTATGCTTACTCCTTTTCAAGTGAAATATTTCAACAATGTTAGAGTTTATGTAACTATGGCCAGCTCCAAAATCAATTAAAATTACTATGGAATGGTTCTCAATTTTACCTTCCATTTCAATCATGGGAGATTGATACTTCGATGCTTGTCATCCAAGGATGCATAAATCCTTGGCATGTTTCCTCCCATGTCTTCAACTGTTTCAACCTCCCGAATTTTGTGGATAGTCCTCATTCTTTCTCCTTTGTGAGGGAAGTCCCTATACAAGTGATTTCCCTTACATCCCCAACATTGTATCACTTGCTTCCTTGGCCTTTTCCCAAATGAATCTACAGACTTGTTCTCGCTTTGGGTTGACTGAACTTGTTTATTTGCTTGGGTGTTGTTATTGAAAAAGGGTGGTTTAAAACCTTTCTACCTTTGATTATTTTTACCCTTCATCTTGTCATTCCAAGCTTTTTGGGAAACTGACCTTCCTTGGCTCTGCTCATAAAGATGATTTTCTCTCCTTGTGGCTTATTCCAAGGTATCGGGGTTATCATATTGTATCTTGTTACTATAGAAAGAAGGTAACCCACTAAAAAATATTCATATTTTTACTTTCTCATCCTTTATAAAGTCAACATACTTCAACAATTCAAAGAACCTCTTCTCATATTCATCCATTGTCATTCTTACCAACTTAAGTTCAAATAACTCTTTCATCTTCCTTTCATAATAATGCTCGAACATATATTTCTCTTGGAAATATTCTTTGAAATGCCTCCATGAGATCCTCTTCTCATCAAGGTCCTTGGATTGCTTAAGTTGATCCCATCACATGGCTTCCTTTCCTTGAAAGCGGTAGGCTGCAATTCTACCTTTGAGGGGCAATCATGCAACTGAAAATATTTCTTCATTTCCAATAACTAGGCCTCGACCTATTTTCCTTTCCTATGCTCAGCATTGAAAGTTGGTAGCTTAATTTTCCTAAGTTCAACTTGCCAGATGTCTTCCTCAAGCCTTCTCCTTTGTTTCCAGAAAGGAGACACACTTGGTATGCTCCTTAGACCTAAAATTGCATGAGTTATTCTCGTGGATTTCCTTGGAGAATGATGGTTCTTACTCATTCTTATTGACTTCCTATCATTTCCATGCGCATTCATTTTTCTATGGGATCTGGATTCTGACACTTGTCTAGTACTAGTTGCTTTCTTGGTGCCAGTTTCCTTATTGACTTACTTATGAAACATATTCAAATGTTGAAGTATATCTTCTTGAGATTTCATAATCCTTTCATTATCCACTCTATAGCTATGCATTTCCCTATGCAGGCTTCTCATAGGTATAGGCTCATGCCTATCTCTTCTTCCATTTTAATTTATCTCAACATTTCCCATGCTGAAATGAAGATCTATTATATCTTCCTCATGGCTATAAGATCCCTGAGAATCTTCCATAACTCCAATCCTCATATAATAACCAAAGTTTCTTTCCCGCACCTCTAATTTTGCAAGAAATATACATGCAAATATTACTATTAGAACATGCATAACATAAAACATTTCATCAATTATAACGCATGATATTTCTTCATAAATTTATGAAGGACAAATGAACCAAATCAAAATCTGATTTCTTAGATGCATTCCTCTCTTAAACAACTTTCCAATGGTTGTACTCATGTCCCAAACTAAGTTTTGAGAGAAACGTTACAACATTAACATGTTTCAATTTCCCACTCATTTGCTGCTACACAAATATATTTATTACTTTTTGATAAATTTTGATGCCCAATTCAAAATTATGGGTTGAGATATGTCTGCTAATCCTCTATACCTTTCCAATGAATATTCATTTTCTTTGATCCGAACTCCGGGATGAGAGTTATGGTCCAGAGAAGTTTTGATTGTTTTTCCCAATTTATCCATGTGTGCTACATGTGACTTCTTTTTGTTCCTGCACATTTTTACATACCCATATTCTAAATCTAGACCCATGGATATCTTCTATGGATCATAATATTTTCATATACTACTCATTTTCCCCAAACATACTTTTGAGCAAGGAGTTATTCCCTCTGGAAGTAATCTAGTGCCAAAATTTTACACTTGTTGGTTCGACTGTAAATTTCTCATATGAGCTCTGTTTACACTCGAGATAGATCATTGGATAACTCTCTCCTAGTTGTTTTAATCAAGATATAGAGGTAGATTGTACCCTCATACTCTTTGTTTTCGTGGGTTTTGATTGGATAAAAACGTCATTTAGGGCCTCAAAATCGTCTCGCAAGTTCATGACCTTCAAAAATATGAAAACTTTAGAAAACTTCATATAAAATTTATTGTTTTGCTACTATAACAAACTTTTAAATATGAATTTTTGATCTCAAATCACATGAAATATGAGCCATTTATCCAAGCTCCATTGACGATTGGTCGATCGATAATTCTTACTACCAAACCAAACTTGTTCGTGAATCTCCTTGATGCCAAATTATCGGCCATTGACCATTAGTGATTTATCTTGGAAAACAATTGTAATACCTTGTCAAACCAACCGAATTGACGGTCATCCATTGACGATCCATGTTAACCGAAAAAACACTTTTCTAGTTCGATCGATCTAACTTTTGGCCATCGTCCATCCCTATTGGTTGACATGGCATGACACATGGATGTTGACGTGGCACGGCACGTAAATTATAACATGGAATAAGGTTGATGTGGAATGAAACATAGATGTTGACATGCCATGAAACATCATCACTCTCTTTTCTCCATCATCCATTGACCAATTCTATTGGATGACCCAAACACCTCTTCGATTCGGTCGACACCCGATCATCAACCCATCGGCCATCGAAAATTTCTCTTGCTCAATTTCAATACTTTTTTGAACACCCGACCATCGACCTATCGACCATTGACAATTTTCATTAGCGACTAAAAACATTTTTCCAAATCCGACTGACCTGACTGTCAACAATTTCCTTTGGCCAACTCCAGCACTTAGAATTTTTTTTACTAAACTCTCGATGAATTTGGACAGTTTATCTCCCATTGAAAAATGATCTCGGCCATCGATCTAACAAATTATTGCAACTCTATTGACACCCAACCATCAACCATTGAAGATTTATTTTGGCCAAATGAAACTCTTCTCTAATTCGACCAACCCGACCATCGACCATCAACGATTTCTCTTGGCGAATTTTCAACACTTAGAGATTTCGACCGAATTCCCAATGAATTTGGACCATCAATATTCAATCCAAGATGATCTTAATGGTCGATCATATCCAACTATCAAAAAATTGAAACTAATCTATACTGTCGATATGATTCAACTTCCCAACCGTTGAAAGTGAATCTCAGTTATTGATCTACTCAACCTTTCAAACGACTGAAACCTTATGAATTTTCAAATTTATTAAAGTGAATCTGTACCATTGATCTCGTGATCGAATGCGATCTCAGTCATCGGTTCATAAATTTTGTCCAACTTCTACAATGGCCATTAAAACTTAAATTTTGACCTTTAAGGTTGAATTTAAATCTACAACTTCACACATTGGCTCCATTGAACCTCTTAAACACTTATGAGTCCTTTAAACTTGATTTGTTCTCATGAATTTGGAGATTTTGCTCTGATTTCTCGGTTTCCCCCCAAATTTGCATAGACCGAGGTCTACAACAATGAATTTCACCAATTCACTCTGGTTCTTTTCCCATACAAGCCCGATTTTTGAACTAGAGATCTGATATCATATTGTAACATTCCCTATCCCAAATGAGGAACATTATTATGCAAAAATACTCATAATTTAAAAAAAAAATCTATCTAATCAATTTCCTGTAGCTCCCAACTACGAATTACAACCAGATTTAACTATAATGTAACATCCCGCTCTAGCGCACTGAGCAAACTTATTCTTTGAGGACACTTGCTCGCAAGTGATCCGGATTATTATGCTATTAAAACTTTTGATTTGGATTATGAGGTGTTATGGGTTGATGACATGTTGTTTTACCGCTTTGACATAGACAGGTGCTATTGACTCGGTTTTACTGAGTGTGCAGGATTACGGACCTAGAGGATGTTGAGGCATCGATGGAACCCCTTGGACTTCAGATCGAGTTAGGGAGTGTGCCCATGGGATTTGATTGTTTTACTGTGATATTAGTGCATCTAACTGGATGATATGATATGGATATGTTCTAACATGATGTGTTGATGATGTAGGCTGACGATAGCTTGCCGACCAGACTCACATATGGAGTAAAGGGGTCACGCACGACTACCAGAGATGTTGAGGGAGAGGTGTGGACAGCAGCCCTACCACAGCCTACTAGCACTCCCGTCGTGGCTCGAACTGTAGGTTAATGATTACCTAGTTCGAGAGGACCCACGATGTCGTCAGGGTAGACTGCGACAGTCGCTCACGATGATTCTAAGGGGCACGCAATAAGGCAGGGACCTTATTCCTTAGAATCCCTTAGTCTCCCACAAGTTCACCTGGCGGAGTGTTGACTCCAGGGGTTATTGATGTCTACCAATCAGTCAAGAGGTGAGTGGCACCCTTGGAGCACGTAGTGCGTCCTGAAGGGCACGTTGTGCAAGGGAACAGATGAGGCGAGTGGCACCCTTGGAGCACCTAGTGTGTCCTGAAGGGCACGTCGCATTGTTTATGATAGAGGGATGAACCTAGAAGGCCTTAGGACAATTAACGTGTTAAGTTTCTTTAAAACAACTTCCCTAATTGATTGTCGCCCAATACAAAATCTAAGGTCTAAGTCTAAATTATGCTAATGGTAAAATTTAGTCTACCTGTAAAAAAAAAAAAATAGTTAAATAAATAAATAATAATATTTAAAATAAAAACAACTTAGATGATAATTATGATCTTCATAAAATCTGTAACATGAAGGGAGTAAGAAATTAATTTATTCATAAAAAATGAAATCTTGGTTATAAAATGTAATGAGGGAATTAAATGTTTTATCTTTATGATAATATAAATTTTACTAATTTAATGATAAAAGGGAAAAGGGGATTAAATTCCACTCCTGCCTTTTTAGTTCTAAGTAAAAAGGGGAAAGAGGGAAAATAAAAATAAAATAGGAAACTAGGGAAAAGAGGGAACTTAAGGGGAAAAGCGGGAAGTCAACTTAGTAAGGAATCTACATCTAAGAGCTTTCTAAGTTTAAACTGAATTAGCAATTTAATAAAAGGAAAATCTATTAAAACCTGCAAGAGAAATTGGGGACACCTAGGAGTGATTCTAGGAGTAACTCTAGGTGGGTGAGGGAAATAAAGATAATTACTTAATTAAAGAAATTAATTTATGGAGGAATGTAGGGGATGGGTGACACTTGTATGGAAAAGAATTTTTAGGAATTTATTTTTAAAACTTTAATTAATGAGATTTTAGGAAAGAGAGGAAGTTGGAACTTCTATATAATGAANAAGGAAAATCTATTAAAACCTGCAAGAGAAATTGGGGACACCTAGGAGTGATTCTAGGAGTAACTCTAGGTGGGTGAGGGAAATAAAGATAATTACTTAATTGAAGAAATTAATTTATGGAGGAATGTAGGGGATGGGTGACACTTGTACGGAAAAGAATTTTTAGGAATTTATTTTTAAAACTTTAATTAATGAGATTTTAGGAAAGAGAGGAAGTTGGAACTTCTATATAATGAATCAAGGAGAAGGAGAAAGGATCATCTTCTATGTGTGTAATGTTACGCTGCAGAAATATCGACTTGACTGATTTACTTGTGGGGAGTTGGGATACCCAGCTCGGAAAGGAGTGGTAGCTCGGCCTTGCGAGGCGAGCTGGGAGCTAGACACGATTTCTGGTTAGTGTGTGTGGCCCCTTTGCAGCTCGGGGGGCTAAGGGGGAAGAAGATTACCCCTAGCATTGGTTGGGAGGTACCGGTGAGGTCTCGACGGTCGACGAGCGGGAGTTGCATGGAGCGTTCGACGTCATTCGAAGCAGGCGATCAGGAAACGATACGCTCTTTTTATTTGTAGAGTAGAATGCATTAGGACTTATATTGGATCTGCATGTTGATTCGTAAATGGATTGGAGGTTTAGATTGATAGCGGACACCTTTTTCTTAGCCTAGTTGATTGTTTGGTTGATTGATTTCCCATGGCCTTCGATCCGACATGACTTGAAATCCCTGTGATTGACTGTGACCCCTGAGATTGTTTTCTTTTGGTCCCTAGCATGCCAGTCCTCACCTGAGCAGTCAGCTAGGAGCTTGATCTACGGTCGTCGCCTTAGTGTTAAAAGACCTATGGATCTCAACGCCCTGCTTTTTTGTGCAAGGATTGTGAAGCGAAGGACGAACTCATCTGTCTACCTCTGTTATTGTCTTTGGTTGAAGGTTTGTCGTGCATCCTAATGCGTTTTTTTTTTATTCTAACTCTACCACTTGATTGTTGGCGAAGTGTTTCTTCATCCTCGATCTGTTTTTATCTCGTTGCTATCTCATTTGTCCCCGTGTGTATATTTGGATGGATCAATTTTAACCCAACATTGTTCTTGGATGAAATTCTTAAATCGACATGGTATTGGTATCCTAGAAACGCGAAAACGACTCCATTCCCAGTCTGCATCCTTGTATTTTTCTTGCTGGAAAAAGAGAAAAAAAAGGGATGGGTTTGATATTCCTGTAAGTCGATTTATTTTTTGGGGCCTACCATTGCTATGCCCTTAATTTAATGAAAACATTTTATCGATTCCGGTCTGCAAAAATTTTTGTGGCCTTCTTTTACCCTCTGCGTTTTTGAAATGAACTCTGCATTTTTAGTGCCCTCCCTGGAACGATTTACACCTGTGTTTAATGTTTTTTTTCTCTTTGAATTTTACCTTATGTTTTTACCCCTGCATTACCTATACTCCCACCGGATTTTGTAGTAAATTCGTGCATCTTTTTTTTTACTGCGTTGACTACCTCGACTGCATTCAATACTCTTATATTTCTTTGTGTTGGACAATGGACTATTCTTTCTTCTCTATAAGATGGTGAATCCATGATAGTGACAGTGAATCTAAGCTCTGCGATGGGATAGAACAATCGTAATTTTTTCTCTGCATTTCTGGTATAGTAATGTAAATTCCTAACATACTTTGTAGCTATTTGAGACAGCGATATGGTTCCTATGTTCCAAGGATAGCGAATCGTATATGGTGGACAACAAATTATATAGATGGAGAATTCATTTCACGGTGTAGCAGAATCTATATCTAACTCGCTAACAATGTCTCGGTGTCATTGTATTAAACCCTATGAATTTTGTGTGTTATGTGTAGCAGAAATTTTACAGTTAAACCTGATAATGATTTGTGGTATCATTGTTTTAAAACCTCTTGAATCCATGCATTAATAGATAGAATATATGTTTATTTGTTTGGTCGATGGGAAAACGCCCCATCTCGATCTCGGTATAGTCAGTCGCCTGAACTCTGCATGTTTCCTCACCTGTGCGCCACTCCCATTCTTGTCCTGGTCTATTCATCACCTGTGCGTCCCTTCTCGATTGTGTGACAATCCTAGAATCCCCTTTTTACACCAGATTTTACCAGGATTAAAGCCCACAAATGGTGGCTCCCAAATCATTTACCCTCTGGTTGTCAAACGCCCCTTTGGTTGATGAAAACTCAGACGGTGTTGCTATAGATTTCCACCATGATTTTAGTAGTTTAAATTCCTGAGTTCACTCACTGGATTGACCACGATTCGCCTTCTAGTTGTAGCTGCGTTTTCCCTGAATGTTGCTCTGCGTTTGCTATTTTGGAAACCCATTCTACTGTAGATGATCATAAAATATATTGGTTTATTTCCTTCTGGCGATAGTAAATATTTATTGATCTTCTCCTTCTAATAATATCATTGATAGTATGGGTGTAAATCCTTATTTATTTAATTATAATGTTAATCTTCTTAATTCAAAAAGGAAAGCAATTGACTCCTTGTTCGCCTTTTTACTTCGATTTCTCAAGCCCTTATCAGATATTGTGTTTCTTCCTTAAATCTTATTTATATGGATATGAAGGTTGGATGAGGCCCTCAAC